>VXBT01006368.1:86450-145332 GCA_013400235.1 Oriolus oriolus
GGGGGGGGGTCAGTAGCGTCAGGCTCCCATGGCGTCACTATTGACGTTTCGCATTCCAGCCGCTCTATGGAGAGGCCGCTAGGGCTCCTCTCACATAAATGACGTTCAGAGAGAGGGAGCGGGAGAGCAGCGCAGAGAGGCGCCTCCGTCCCCTCTCTCCGGCGCAGGCACACGCGCACCCCGGGGCACTCGCACCGGGACGCGGGCACAGGTCCCGGCCCGGCTCCCGCCGCACACACACAAAGGCACATCGCGGCGGCGGCGGCTGCGGCCGCTCGGCATCCCTCGCCCGCCCGCCTGCTCACTCCCTCCCTTCGCCCGGGGACGGGCTCCTGGCTCCTCAGGCTTTTTCAATCCTTTTCCATGCCTCGGGATAACTCACCCTCTGGACCTGCAGCTACCGGGAGTGTGAGGGATTTTGTGTCTCGGGTCCTGCCGCTGGACAGCGCCTACACACGCCTTTAAGGAAGCGGGCACCTACAAACTAGATGTAAAGACGGAACCTCCACAGCAACCGAGTACGTATGCGAGTGAACGGGATCGGCTGAGGGAGAGGGACAGCGCGGCATGTCCCCACTCCGTGAAAGTTGCGCAGCCGGGGTAGAGAGATGCTGGGGAGATGCCGGCGGCGGGCGATGCAGCTCAGCCGACGCGCTGCCGTGCCGGGCTCTCGCTGAAACTTTTCCCTCGCCTTCCCCCCCTCCTCCCCCATCCTCCCCGTGGATGCTCAATTGCCGCTCGGCTTCCGAGCCTCCCTGCCGTCTCGGCAACTCCTGCCGTGCGCGGGGCACTGCTGCCCCTCGCAAACGGGAGGGCTGTGGTTGAGCGGAGCGGGAGCCGGAGCCGGTGGTACTAAGGTATTTCTGCTAGTTGTTGTCATGGAAATGATGCTGCCGGCGGCGGCGGGGAGTTTACAGCGCCGGTGATGAATGGCAGCAATTTGTCTCCTTCCTTTAGCCGCGCTTGGGAAATAGGTGGTTCTGTTTGCACAAGTTCAGCTGTCTAATAGGGACGGCGGGGCAGGTTGAGCTCATCTCACTTTGGGAGGCAGCAGCCCCCCTCGGCAGCCCAAAGAGCTCGCCCAAGAGCTAATTGCTGGAATGTGACATATTGTATTGAAATGAGACGGGATGTTTGCACGGCACGTCTGCCCGGCATCTGCTCCTCGGAAATGTGCACTTTTCCCTTCGGAGGTCAGAAGTGTTAACGAGGGGCCGCGGTGCCCCGGCACGGGCGGTACCGTGCGGGGAGGCTGGGCTGCGCCGCCGCTGCCCCGCTCCCTGCCCCCGCGGCGCCTCTCGCCTTTGCCTTCTCGCCTTAATAGCTGCGAAAGAAGTTTCAGTCTTGGAAAGAGGCGAGAAAGCGCGGGCGTTGGGTTGTGATAGTATGTAGGGGGACAGTTATGGGGGCAGCATTATCGCGATAGTCTGTCCCGAGCGGGGATGCGGCTCACCTTAGCGCGGCTAGTTAAGAACGCTGTTACTTAACTAGCAAATTTTGGATACGATGGATTCCGTGCGAGGATATTTCCCAGGGAAAGGGCGTAAAACGCTGTTTTATGTAGGGGGATTGGTGTGTTGGGATAGGATTTTTTTTCTCCAAGGAAAAAAAAAAGTTTGGGAATGAATCGCTAACTTTTATCCAAGCCGCTTCACTCGATTACATTCTTCGCCCTATTTTTCTCTCCTCCGTGGAGACCGTTGTATGCTGGAGTCAAGCCCCGGTAAAAAACAATGGACTAAACCAGACCAGACGGTTTCTTCGGAGGTGAATCTCACGCGATCTCGTGGATATTTGCTGGAGTGACCGTGCGGCTCGGGGCGATCTCTCCCACTCCCCCCCCCAAAAAAAATCGCCAGCTAACCGGCGGTGGAAATCCAGCACGAAACTTTTTAATTGAATGGAGCTTCCCCCTCCGCAGTCCCTCCCGGGTAAATGAAGGTTTCGAAACTCGCCTGAAGAAGTCACAATCACAATGGAGTATTTCACGGTTTCCTCCTCGTATTACAGGGTGGGGAGGGGTGTCACTCGGGGCTGAATGTAAAGTGCACGGAGGAAGAAAAGAGCTTTGACAAGGGTAGTTATTTCCTCCTAATTTACAGCCCTTACGGCCCTGCTCTCCTGGCTCGGGCGGCGGCAGCCCGGAGGGGTGCTGCGTGGTTAAAAGCGCAGCGAGTGTCTCTAGGTAACCGGCGGCTCGGGGGGGGCAGAGAGGAGCCCTAGGGCGCTCCGCGCCGAGCGGGAAACCGCCTCGCAGGAGCTCGTGAGGGAACAAAACCCTCGGAGAGGAAAGGATGAGCTGACAGGCACTTAACATCCCGGGAGCTGGCGGGGGTTCAAAGGCGAGGGGCGCAGGGAAGGCAAAAGAAAGACAAGGAGCGGGCGAAAGAGTCGCCGGGGAGCGGCTCTCGTGGGCAGGGGCCGGCGCGGCCGCGCATCCCCCGCGCTGCCCCGGAGCCCGGCTGGCAGCGCCCAGAGGGTCAGGGGGAGGTGGCTGGGCAGCGCTCCTTCCTCCGCGCTGGCGATGGTGGGCCTGGAGACACCGCACAGGGCTAGCCGGGACAGCGGGACACCGCTCCAGTCTGGCCGGTACCTTGCATAGAAACTTCCAGCCTGCTTTTCCCTGGTCTCTACATCCCAAAAAGAGAAAGTTCTCACGGGGACGTGGACGCCCGGGGATGCTGCCCCGCTTGTTGTATTCACCCCGCCCTGGGTTCTCCTCTTGCCTTCTCCAGGCTCCTCTCTCGGAGAACAAACCGGCTGCTCTGTTGTCCCAGCCCGGTGCTCTCTGCCTTTTGTGTGACGAGGGAGCGGGAGCCGGCAGGAATGCGCTCCCCGGCCGGCTCCCCCTTCCCATCCGCGGGGTGAGGCGGGGGTGCCGTGCAAGCGCGGGGGTCGGTCCCCCCACGTCCTCCCGAGGCGCCGCGCCTGGGGGGAGGCGGGGGGCTCCCCTCTGCTCCGCTGGGCACCGCCGCCCCTGACTGTGCCTTGTCTCCCGCCGCCGGCGGACAGAGCCCGGGTCGGAAGAGCGCCCCCCGCCCAGGCCAGGCCCCGGGCCCGCCTCCGCAGAGAGGTCCCAGCCGGTACCCACCCCGCCGCCGCCGCCGCCGCCGCCCGCCGCCGCCTCCGTCCGCACCTCCAGCCCCACCATTCAGCGCGCAAGATACCCACCAGGTAAGCTGCCGCTCCGGGAGAAGGGCAGGAGGAGGGGAGGGAGGGGTGCGGGGGCTCCTGCCGCGGCCCTTACCCTTCCCAAATCCCTTTGGCATCATCGGCCCTCGACGTCCCGGGGCGTTTAAATCCCAAAAGGATCAGGGCAGCGCCTGCCTTTCGCAGCGCTTTTGGAGATCCCATGCCTGAGCACACACGGGGTTGCGAGCCCCTCGCCGAAGATGTGACAGATTTAAAGGGAAGCTGTTTGGGGGTGCTAGTGTCCCTGTGAGGAGCCCAGCTTGTCCGGCGTTAAACTGGGCACCCTTTACCTCAAGTTCTCACATGGAAAGCAGAATAATATGGTAATAGCTCCCAATGTCCCTGCCCTGATGCTTTCACCCATTCATTTGGGTTTTGATGACAGGTTGCTCTTCAATGCGCCTCCTGCGGGGCTTTTTCTTTTCTTGCTTTAATATTGTTGGATAAAGAAGAAAAAAATCCCAGGTTATTTAATTTGCTGGGGAATTAATACTGGTGCCCTAAGTGGAAAAGTAGGGGTTAGACTTAGACAAGTGTGCTGGCAAAAGGCGAGGTAGGAGGAGTCCCACAGAGCCAGGAGAGACCAGACCTTTAGGTTAGGGATATTTTTTCAGTCCTCCGGTCAGAGTTATTTTAGACTTCTGTTTTCCTACTCCACTTTGCACAGAATTCAGTGACATAACTCTCTTATGCTCAGAAAAATGCAGGAAAAAAGGCATAATTATCTGTTCCCTTGAACTCCTGCTCGTTTTCTGAGCTAGCAAAAAAGCCTTTTTCCTTCATAGAGCTGTGTATCAACACGTCCACTTGTGACATTATCTGTCCACTCACTCTGTTGTGTTCCTCCGTCAGTTGTCAGTGGAGGTGTGTGGAAAGAATTTCTTTCCCTTTTTATTTGATTAAGCACTGATCACTATGTTTTAACAGCCAGTCCTTTAACTAACAAATGATAGTGATACGACTTGCCAGGAAATGTGTGTATGTGGAATGGCATGGACAGAAATTGATAGGAAAAAAAGGGAACAGTAGAATAAATACATAAATAACATTGGGAGGCAAGGCTTGGGGGAGGGTTGTCCTGCCTTTTTCTTCAAGCTTTTGGATTTAAGAGAAGGAAGGTCTTAATTTCAGGAAACAGCACTATTTTTTTTTCTCAGATTTTAGTGTTTTCTCGAGAAGAAGAAAGATCTGAATGGTTTGTGACAGCGTGATAATTCAAATTTGGTGCTTAGTTTAAATATGTTTATCTGCAAAGCGGGCAGGAAAGAATTAAAAGTTGATTTAACACAAATTAGTTGGATTCCTGCATGCCAGCAGTGAATATTTTAAAATTGTCAGTGAAAAGAGTTAAAATAATGAGGAAAACCTCATTATTTTCAAGGCAGATTTGGGTTTTTTTTTAGCATGAATTATTTCTCAAGTGCTTCTGGAATATAAATTACCATGATTAAGAAGAGATGAACTGCACTTAATTTTGATATACATTTTATCCATATTTAGTTTTCTCTTTATGAGAAAATTTATACTAATTGATGCATTTTATTCCTCTGCTGTGGAACCAAAATACACCATGCACTTTTAGTTCGAGTTGCAAATACTGGGCTAGAATCTCGCAGTGTTTAGTCAGGCAAACCTCAATGAATTGAAGAATTTGGTCCATTATTTCCTGTAACCAGCAAATCACATGGCAGACTAGTAGGAAATGTGAAAGAAAATAACAATCAGATCTTTTTAACTAGGCACTGTGTTGCTTCAACCATCCCAGCTATCAGTGAACCACGTTAAGTTTTATGACTAATGAATAAAACCAACTGTATTACTGGCCTCAACCTTGCTTTCCCATAAAAACAGAAATACCACATAACTTTTATCCTACGTTTTTGCAAACTGAAGGGGATGTTGTACCCTCCACTTTTTTAAGGAGGACATTCTACCAGAGATAAGCCTTAAAAATAACAATGAGACAGCAACCTTAAATTATTAGCTGACCAGAAATATTCTCCAAAGGTCCAGAGCTGGGTAAGCAAAATCGATGTTTGCAAGTCCTGGGTATCAAACCTTGTGATTTGAGTAATTTCTCTGACATGTACTGCAGATGCTGCTTCTTTTAAAATAAATATAATTTTTCAATATTATGCATTTGATAATCTCATTTACCCTTCATGAAAATTTTACGGCATGATTGCATGCGTACAGAGATAGATTTAGAGTCATAAACTGTTCTCATTCTGCTTATCTAATTCTCATTGACACCTATGTATATTAAGCAGCAGATGTAGGGCAGCTTGAGATGGATTCTTCTCTCACTGACACCGGTATAAATGTGAGTTTCTTCCTTGACTAGATGACAGCAGGCTCCATAATACCGAATGCTTAGCCGGTCCTTGATGCATATTTCTTGTTGAAAGGAAAAGGCTTGAGGCTAATTTAAATGTCCGAATGGGAGTTATGGGAGTTGGGTGCTTATCTGAGCTCTGAAATGTGGGAAAGCTCCTAGGAAAGAAGTTTGTGAGGGCCCGGGCCGTGGCCTGGTGCACTGGGCTTGCTGTTAACGTGTCCCTTTGCCCCTGCAGATATGCCCTGTGTGCAAGCGCAGTATAGTCCTTCACCGCCCGGTTCGAATTATGCATCTCAGACCTACGCGTATGGCTCGGAGTACAGCTCAGACATCATGAACCCTGACTATGCCAAGCTGACCATGGACCTGAGCAGTACCGAAATCACTGCCACTGCCACCACCTCCCTTCCCAGCTTCAGCACCTTTATGGAGGGTTACTCTGGCAGCTATGAGCTCAAGCCTTCCTGCCTCTACCAAATGCAAACTGCCTCCTCTGGCCAGAGGCCCCTCATAAAGATGGAAGACACCCGGCTGTCCCCATACCAGCCCTCACTGCCCCCATCCACAGATGAGGGGATGCCCAGCACTTCCATGTACTTCAAGCAATCTCCACCCTCCACGCCCACCACACCCGGCTTCCCTGCTCACCAGGGCCTGTGGGATGAGCCCCCGCTGCAGCCCACGCAGACCTGCCTGCCTCCCGGCCACCTGATGGACGCCACCCCCATGAAGACCGTGCCTCCGCGCTTCCCTCTCTTCCACTTCAAGCACTCGCCTCCGCACACGCCGTCCGCGGCCGCCCACATGTGCTACGACCCTGCCTCCCTGAGCCTGCCCCTGGGCTCCGACAGGCCCGCCGCCAGCCAGGCTCCCATGGAGGGCCATTCCTACGGGCTTCACCTGGCCAAAAGACCAGCCACCTTAGCCTTCTCACCACTCGGCCTCAACGCAGCCACCTCCAGCCTGATGGGCGAGAGCAGCGGGAGCGGCAGCAGTGGCCTCCCGTCTCCACCCAGCAGGAGCTCTTCTTCTGGGGAAGGCACCTGCGCTGTCTGTGGAGATAATGCCGCCTGCCAGCACTACGGGGTGCGGACATGTGAGGGCTGCAAGGGCTTTTTCAAGGTGAGAGCTCTGTGCTTTGCTCCCCTCCCTGCTTGCCCCCACCTCACTTCCCACCCCCTCTGTCCCCGCATGCTCCTGGTGCTGACCCGGGGGTTCAGGGACATCGTGTGTTAAAACTCAGGCCCCCCAGCAGGGTGGGAGGGACACCCAAAGTTTTTGAAGAAGGCCAAGGAAAGCGCTCTGTGGGATAAAAGGATCAGCCAGTCTCTGCCCTGAGAAGAGGCCACGGCAATGATCTGGGTGAACCACGTCTCTGGTCTGCCAGCATTCCTCAATGAAACACGGGTCACCCCAGTTTAAGCTATGAACTGCATTTATTCTGTAGTGAAATGTACCTGGAGTACATTCGACCTGAGTTTTACTCAGTCACCCATTCCAATTATGCTTTGTTTTTTGGTGAGAAAAGAAACCTTGAAATTGTAGAGTCCACTTAATATTTTAGGTGGTGGCAGCGGTGCCGTTTGTTGTCATGGGGTGGTTGGCGTGAGGAGGAATGCAGGGTGGTCAGCACCAGGAAGAAACTGGTTTCACTCATGGGACAAACCCAAGTACTTCTAGTTGCATTTGGTAGCTGCCTTGCCTTCAGCTCAGCAGCCCCAGGAGTCCTCACCAGGGGAAAGCTGCCTGCAGAGCAGTGACTAAGCACTGCACAGGGTCCTGGTGCCTGCTCTGCAATGAAGGCAGCTCTGCAGCTGAATAGCAACACAAATAACTTACACACAGCAGTTTCTCAGTGGAAACTTTGTGCTTATAGTTTCAAGAGTTGAATATGCTCTTTTGATCTTAGATTTGGGTGCTTTGTAATTTCCTTTCAGCAGACTGAGTCCAGATTCCAGTATTAATTTCAGAAATAGCTTGTTTAAGTGCAGAGCTTGGGATAGACTTTTGGTAGGATGGTTCTGGGCAGCAAGTTTAAGATTTGAAACATTTGGGGTTGATTTGGTATATTTCTTCTTGCTAAGATAGCGGTCATGCCCCTGTTCTGGTCAAAGATACAATGGGAAAAAAAACCAGTCCCAAAATATTTGGGGGAGGGCTTGCAAAATTTTTTTATTGTAGGTGCAGCTGTCAGTGTTACTTAATAATAATCCTTTGATCACATGCTAACATACACATCTACTATAAAACTAATTTGTTATTTAAATATAACTAGAAAAGCATATACAAATAACATGGAAATAGCAGCTCTTATTATCCCAAACCTGCCCCTGTGGAAATCAATAGCATATCCTTGATTTGTAACAGTACCTTATTCTGCAAAATTAAACTGTTTTCAGCTCCAAATCACAATGAACAATATTTGCTATATCTCTTATATTTAGTACGCTGAGGCTGTTATTTGATAACAAACACAAATTATGGAATAAAATTTATCCATTAATTTAATGGCAGTGAAAGATTTAATATTGAATATTGAGTTGATAAATTCATTCCTAGTGTCTTTTCTAGTAATATCTTTTTGGATGTTATTTATTGATGTATCTTTGATTTTGAGTATGGCAGCATTTTTGCATTAATATTTGTTATGTTCTTTCAAAGCTTACCAGGTTTCTACAAATTTTAATTTTGTTTTATTTGTTTCAGCATGACTTTTGAGTTAATTAAATGTACATAACTATGGCTTCATTCTGTCTTTTTTCCTCAGGTCAGGTTAACTTTCCCAGATTATTTAGTCGAACATATTTTGTAGGGGTTTCTGGTATTTTTATTTTTCTCCCTGATGATTTTAATGGCTAACCAAACCAGTTATTGTGGTATTTGACTAACAATAGTGATAGCAAGAGAAGTACATTGCAGATCATTTTGATTTTATTTTAATAAGGTCAGCAATAATCAAGGGAATGAACCAAGTAGAAAATTGTTCCCAAAGGGATATTAAAAGCGGAGATAATCTAATCCCCAAAGGTAGATGTGATGACCTGGTAATTTCAGATATGATTTTATCATTCAAAGTTGCCTGTCTCCAGAGACTTGCTTCAGAACAATCCTAGATGATTTTCATTGTCAGCAGCTAGCACTAATAAAATTGTTTTTCCTGCAGGCTAGTGTGTTAGGAAATTAATTTTATCTAATTATATGAATTGCACTGTCACTTTTCATGTTGTAATTAAAACACATTTTGTCAGGTTCTAAGTTGCTCAAGAAATGATCGGTTTACTATTTTTGTGTTGCATTTTTGCAGAGAACAGTTCAGAAAAATGCAAAATATGTTTGTCTGGCAAATAAAAACTGCCCAGTGGACAAGAGACGTCGTAACAGATGCCAGTACTGCCGGTTCCAGAAGTGTCTCAGTGTCGGCATGGTTAAAGAAGGTAAGGACTCTGGCTATTATCCCAGAAAGCTAAAATATTACATTTAATGAATGTGTGTGTGTGTGTGTGTGTGTGTTTTTCAACATGGATGTCTCTACAATGAATTTGACAGTGATGAGATTCATAACTTTCCCCCAGATATGTGCATTTATGTAATAATGTATTGATTTTCTGCTTTTCACCCCTATTATCATATTTAGACTATAGACCCCAGAGTTCAAGAACAGCAAGGTCACAAGTGGATAATTTGACAGTGGCCAAAATGTCTCCTTTATTAACTTTGAACATTGCTCGATAATGCTGTTGGCTTCCCCTTGTGATCTCACCGGGGGCTGCACTGGATTGTGTGCATTTTGACATAGGATCTCGTTTCAGTCCTATAAGCTGATTGTAAATTTGCAATTAATTTAAATGGAAACAGGATCAACTCATTAGTCCCAATTCTGCAAATATTTAAGCATGTGAGTAATATTGTGTGAGCAGTCCCATTGCAAATACTGACATGGATAATATAACCTATATAGTGTGACCGTATTTTTTCAAATGCTTCAAGAAAGCTAAAATTACTTTGAATGAACGCCTCTGCCATTTAAAAGAGACACTGGTAGTAGAAACACTAAAATCTGTGTTTCACATTCAGGTTTTTTTTCCAGCAGTGGAGTGTCACGGGCACACGTACACGGGCACACAGACGTGCTGCAAACAAAGCATGGACACAAGGAACACAGCTGGGCTCTCAGTAAGCAGCTACATTGCTGCTTACGATCCTAGGTCTGACATAGTTCTGGTGCCATTTGTGTTCCTCTGCAATCAAAAGCATCAGGAGCATGTGCTGAAACTGGAGAACCCTCTTATTTTTACTGGTCTGGGCACCGTAAGGAAAGCAGGGTGTTCATTCTGATCCATTGTTCTGGTACCTTCACAACTCATTCCCTTGGGGTTTTTTTCACCTAGTTGTCCGTACCGACAGCCTGAAAGGGAGAAGAGGTCGGCTGCCTTCCAAACCAAAGAGCCCCTTACAGCAAGAACCCTCTCAGCCCTCCCCGCCCTCTCCTCCCATCAGCATGATGAATGCCCTCGTTCGAGCTTTAACCGACTCCACGCCCAGGGAGCTGGACTATTCAAGAGTATGTCTCACTTTTCTTTCCCTATTTGCTTTCTGCACAGAAGTGATTTGCGAGCTGCATTTCTCCTTACCAGCTGGTTTGCCAAAATGAAATTAAGTGTGAAATTTGGACGAGGGTAGAAACTGGTCCGGCCAGCCGTTGTCTTTTTCTGATAGGTGGACAGTGAGAGGAAAGGAAGGGCAGTAGATATTAGTGTTAGTAACTATTCATTGTGAGGGTCTCAATCACAAAATAATCTAATATTCTGTAATATATTCCATGGCTGAGTGAAAGCAAAAATGCATGGATAAATAGAGCATTCTTGCAAAAAGGCTGTGCCAAAACACAATCAATTACGATGTCATTGATTAACCAGGAGCAGTACTTGTATGTCCAATATCTTAACTTCCATTTTCTGAAAGCTGAAATTTAATAGCACTTCCCTAACATTTAGATAGAAGGGTTGCAGAGTGTGACACTGGATGGATAGGACCATTCCTGTTGAAATCAATAGGAATTTTGCCATTATTTAAATAGGACCAGGCTTGGCTTTGGATACCCAAATTATTGAATATTACTTCAGTAAAACTCACATTTTTAAAACAAGCCTTTTAAAATCAAAATTCTGAAAAATTATCTCAGCAAAGCTGTACCAAAGATTATATTTTTTTGTAACCTTGTTCTTTAATGTATCATAGTAATGATTTAAATATTCATGGAATATTCTGAAATCTGAAAAAAATGTTCTGTAGTTGTTAAAATGCAGCATTGAAATGGCTTGTTAAATACAATTTTTGGGCAGGTTGATATAGGATAAGAAAAAAATTACAGCTAAGGAAAAGCAAGATCAAATTCTTCCCCCTTAAAGAAATATGATTAAATTTGAGACTGTAAAAAATAGCAGCTGTACTCAGACAATAACTCCTTTGGCCATTTACCACTTGTTGCTAAGTAATATTTAATCCTAAATCATATTTACTGTAAATGTATAAAAATTACATTATGCTATTTTAGACTATACTTATATATATAATTCAGCAATTTAAAGCATGCTGTAACATATTTTCTTTAAGCTAACCTGTAAGTATTAAATAATTTAATTTTTCAAGTTACTGTCAAGAATCTAGATGTTCAGTGTCTGACAACTTACTATGGGGAGACTGTATTAGCCATATCTATATGTACTTTAACTTATCCAGAATGTCTCCAGGATCATTCTGCAAATACCAAGGTGTGTGACGAGCTGTGCTCTTTGATAGAAATCTGCTGGGTTCCACAGAATTACAGGAGTCCACAGGCCATAGTTCGTTTTTTTATTGATATAAAGTTCTTTTGCATTTACAGAAAACTGAACAAAAATTATGTACTGTAATGTGACTTTTTTCTTTGTCTTACAGTAATTATTTCTCTTTTAATGAAAACAGCCCATTGATTTAATTGTTGAACAATTTTGTTGGACATTACAGGGAGCATATGATTGACAGTAAATTAATTTAGTCTTGGTTGCTAAAAGATTAAGTTTGATTTTCTGTTAGAACATATTAGTATCTAAGTTTTTCTTTACACTAAAATATATAATAGTCTGTTATGCCCAGTGGTACTGAAAAGACAAAAATATTCTACAAGAAATTAGTAGATTCTTATGTTTTTCATACACCCTTATACTTATTTTGAAAAGTTAGGGGAGGGCAGAAACAAATGCTGTGTAAAAAGCACGATTAACTGAGTTTAATGAATTTAGTGAAACATGCCATAAACACACTGCAATGCTAAAGTATTCCTCTGAAGGATCATCCTGTACCTGTAAAGACTAACTTACGGCATGTTCAGCTAGGCTGTGACCTTGCTGAGCACCACAAATGGGCAGATCTGGAAACCTGGCTTTGGAGTCAGTCCTGACACTTCTGCAGATACGACCTTAACGTTCAGCATGGTCTTCATGTTTACAAGCTGTAATATCTTGACTGTCTTAAAAATACTGATGAAAGTTTCAGAGAGATACATGTATCCCTTCCCTCCAAAAAACCTTGACACACACACGCACACACACACACACACACAGAGCAACCCAGGAAAAAATCAAAAACAAAAATAAAATTACATAAGCGACAAACTTTGCACCAAAACATTGGAAACAGTTCTGTTCAGAACATGGCTGCTTTTCGTCTCAGCACTGGTTTTAACTTACCAGTCCACAGCAGTGGTATATTTAGGTACTTCGTTTCAAAAGGCAATCGCCAAGGGCCGTAGTCCGGTCTCACACCTGTTTACTGCTACAATTCCCTGAGTTCACACTTTTAAGGAAGTGGGATGAGAAACAGACTCTGTATCTTGCCATCCTTATTCATGCAGAGTAGGGACCAACTTAAATAGAAATGTTGCCTTTTCAGGGGGGGAGTGCAGCATTTAGGCAATAATCCCCCCCTTCCTGGGCCACAAAATTAAGCACACATATCGTGGCTTTTGGGAAAATGAGTGTAGGCTTTCCTCTGTGCAGAGAAGTTATTGTTAGGCTTTTGCAGCTGTAGCCGTCGATGAAGGACTGATGAAAGCAGGCAAAGGGCAGAGCTAAGTTGTGCTGTCGGGCTTCCCAACCTCAGGCTTTCCAAATCTCCTCAGATATAACATGCAAGTTAATGTTGCTTGCTACACATGCAACCCCCTCCTTAAATAACAGTCAGATTTCATTTATTCCCAAAGGAGCTCCGAGGAAGGGAGTGGGGCAGAGCTTTGTCTTTTGTCTTTCTCCCTGTTTGCCTTCAGTTTGCATAGAGCAGGTTTACAAATGCAGATCAGAGGGAGCCCTTCCGTCCCTTGTCCTGTGGCCTCCTGACCAAGGGCAGGATTGCCAGCTGTCTTGTTCACAAGTTAGGTCAAATATCACTACTTCACAATGAAATAATCATGGAAAAAACCCACAATTGTGGTGCATGAAACAGAAACATACATAATGTTTATGGTTACTTGTATCCTTCTAAGTCTGTTACAAGTAAATAATATTTTGTTTTACGATTCTTTGTAAATGCTAACTCTTCGTAGTGAGCAGTGATGTATTGCAGCAGCTGAAAACTACACAATTCTGTATAATCTTTTTACCTTTCTTCTAAAATTGCTCTCATGGGATAGACTCTAATAAAAAATACAGGTTATGATTTTTTTAGATGCATTTAATTTGATTCAGTGCCCAGCGTGGGGTATACCACACTGTAGCATTCACAGTTACACAACATAATGCAGCATTCACCTTCATTAGAAAATGTTAAAACTTTGCCTTACTTTTGCCAAAGGAATGTTTTATAAATATTGGGAACAAATTAACACCTGGCATAATTACTCTGAGTTGTGATGAGTTATATTTAGAATGAACCCATTCAGAATGGATAGTGTCTTCCTTCTTTCCCTTTTCTTTTCCCTGTTCTTTACTGCTCAAAGGATCAGGAATATGTCTTGCCTTAGCAATACCTATTGTGAGGCAGGAGTTTCCATCAGCCTTTTTAGTTTCCCTGTGTAGTAAGAAAGAGTCATGGGTCAACCCCTGTGCAGCAAAGCACATCTCCCAGAGCCAAATGCACACTTGTTGTGGCTTGCTCTGCAGCTTCACTTCTAGAGGGTCCAGAACATGCATGGTCTCTGAGAAAGCAAATTATCTTTTTCTACTCAATAATTACCTGTGTGCATCTCGCTGCAGTGCAGTGCCAGGAGTAGTTGATTCATGCTGCTTGGGCATCCTCAACTGCTCCGTTCAAGTGAGGGTCTGAACACGTAAATGATGCAGCATACAGATTTTTCTGCTGCTGCTCCCCATCTTCTCTGTATTGTGCCTCTACCTGCCTCACTGTCACAGGATCCTTTGGAGTAGCTGAGGCAAAATTTGTCTCCATATAAACTTTGTAAGAAGGATTGCACATGTTCCACCAGCTGATTAGGGATGTGAGCTGGAACTTACCGTGAGAAACTCATGCAGTTAGTGTTGGGTAAGCAGAACAGAGTCACTAAGGGCTAGTACCAGAACCTCAGATACAGAGAGAGGTCTCTAGGATTGCTGTGGTTCTCCCATCAGTCAGCAACTCTGACATTGTGTCCTTCATCCCTTACCTGCCAACAGCAACCATCTCCAGCTAGGAGAGGCAGAGAGAACAGGACAGGTACCTGAGAAGTTCTGCTTGCTGCCCCCGCTCTCTGCCCTGCATGGAGGTGACTTTTGGGTTGCAGTTAGCAACTTGGGTGATTATCCCCGGCCCACAGTTGTAATATGGTCCTCCCGGGCTGCCAGTCCACTGTTACTGATCAGGAAAGAGTTTTTTCTGCTTCCACTCTGGCTTGGAGAGTTGCTAGGGTGGCCTTCAGGCTGATGGACTGAAGCCTAACTGCATGTGGGAAGTTGTTTCCAAAGGGTATGCAGGCTTCTTTTGGCCATGAAGACTACCTCAGCCTTTCTTTGGCTGAATCCATGAGAGAGAGCGGGTATGAAGTCTCTCCCGGAAATAACCCAGCAGATGTTTGATGATGAGGTTGTTATTACAATAAATACCACATTATTCAGTACCTGCTCAGAAAACCAGCAGCACTTTCCAAGCCCAGAATTGGACTAAGACACAAAAGCTCATGTTGTATTTTCTGTAGAGAGAGAGAGAGCAGTGTCAAAAGAGTGACAGGGATCCACTGGTGACGAAGTAGGAGATAGTGGGCAGTGAGCTGTCAGGGCGTCACAGGGAAGCTGAGCAAGCTGAGACTGTCAAATGGTTGCCTGGAAGAGTTATGGCCACATAAGCAGGATAATAGGTTCTGCTGAACCTCAAATGCTTCAATTTGACGGATAAGAGGTGATATGGGGCAGCTGGTTTACTTTGAACCAATTCTGTATTCAAATGAAGCAATGCTGCATGTGTCAGATAAAACGTGATTTATCTTATGTGTCTCTATCACTGTCAGATAAAATGCACTTTGTGAGGTTTTGGAAGAAATCTGCATTTCCAACATACTGAGACAAATTCATCAATGGGAAAAGTGTTTCTTTGTAGTAAGCCAAATAATGTTCCTCTTCTAGTGTGATGCAAATTATCCTACCCACCAGGTTTCTATTTCTCTTTACTAATAGCATACAGGTACTTGTAAAATGTGATATTATATTTTAGTTATAAATTTGAAATTACTTTTTTATACATATGGAAATTTTTTTGCAATATCTATCTGAATAGCAAAACGCCTGTAGGTAGCCAAATAAGTAGAGAGATGTAAACCTACTTTTTATGTCTTTGTTAATAATACCAGCTCTGCCACAGAAGGAAATGTTGTCGGGCAAATAATGCTGTATGTTTCACAGAATGCCCTTAAATGCATATAACCTTGCTTTCTGTGGCTTT
Organism: Oriolus oriolus; assembly: GCA_013400235.1. Lineage (NCBI taxonomy): Eukaryota > Metazoa > Chordata > Aves > Passeriformes > Corvidae > Oriolus > Oriolus oriolus. Next base: position 101,884 of record VXBT01006368.1, read on the forward strand.
CATTTTAGTACTGTTCCACTGATCAGGCTGCTGCAGGCACAGATGCAGAACATGTACAACAGTTCTATAATCTTCTGACTGCCTCCATTGACATAACTAGAGGCTGGGCAGAAAAAATCCCAGGATTTACTGACCTCCCAAAAGAAGATCAGACATTACTCATAGAATCAGCTTTTTTGGAGCTGTTTGTACTAAGACTCTCCATCAGGTAACTATTTATTTCATTTCCTCTTAAGATGATGTCACAAATCATCCATCTGAATATTTTTAAGGAATAAATATGGCGCTATCTTTGAACATCGTCAATTGTACCAAAAAAAAGCACAAAAAAAATCAGCAATGTCAGCATACAAAGGATATGGTGTTTAATTTGTTTTACACTGCAGGAAAAATCAAGAAGGTGATTTAAAAAGAGATCATAGGTGTCACTAATGTGCCTCTTTTATTTGATCCATCCCATCTTCTTCCTACATAGCAATCAAAATTGATCCTCAGGTACTATTTGAGCAAGTCTGCTTCATACTCCTAAGACATATAGAAAAGCACTTTAAGTACAAAAGTTTCTTCTTTTCCCTTTGTCATCTGTTTTTGAAAGGGATGAAGAAGATTTAAAATCTTGTTCAGGTTGGTTTTCTTCTTAATACCAAGTCATTTAATAGAGTGAGAAGCTATTTGTCAGTCTAGCACTAGTTAAGACACTTTACCAAACCCACTTTCAGGAACTGGCAAAATTGCAGACTGGTGATTTCAGTTATGCCCTTGTTTATTTAGGTTGAAAATGGCCTTTGCATGTGTGATATTGGCAATGGGGAGGGGAAGGAGAGGAGAGTTTGGCTGTAATTTCTCTTCTACACACAGGCTTTCATATAAAAGAGTTTATGCTCTTATGTGTATTGTGCTGCATTCTTGCATGCATTTTGCATTGTTTTTTCCTTGTCAATTTTTACAATCTGAAAAATGCAGATGATACTAAGTAAATGCTGAGAGTTGCAGAACCTATCTTTTTATTAGTTTTGTATTTCAAAATGCACTCACTTAGTATTCCTTTGGTTCAAACATACAGTATTTAATGCAAAATGTCTTCTCTGTTTATGCCTTTGGGCAGGACCAAAATCTTAACTAATTAGACAGTCTACACCACATGCTACAGCTAACCTCAGGCTTATAACTCTACCAAGTAAGCAATCATAGAAGCTTGTTTGTTGCACTTTGGCCCCAAGGGAGAAACATATTGTCAAACGTGAATGCCCACATATGTCTCAGGATAATACGCCTTGGATTTCAAATGACAGACGCTTCAATACTGGTTATGCATTTTGCTGTAAAGTAGAAGATGCATTTATAATTTTTTCAATTGTTTTTATTTGAGGTCTGATACTGCTGAGGATAAGTTTGTATTCTGCAATGGACTCGTGCTTCATAGACTTCAGTGCCTTCGTGGATTTGGGGAGTGGCTCGACTCTATTAAAGACTTTTCCTTAAACTTAAAGAGCCTTAACCTTGATATCCCAGCCTTAGCAAGTCTATCAGCTCTAACTATGATTACAGGTAAGTGCTCCTTTGTTAATAGAGAACTTCAGACTCTAGTGCTTCGCTTTATTGTAGATTCAAGCAATTTCAGTTAATTTAGCTATATTCAGGGTGAAGTGATTATGATTTTTAAGCACTGGCATGACCATATTGAAATTGTGGATTAACATTAGGCTATCAGACGCCCCTATGAAAACGCAGTCCAACTATTTCTTTGCAGCTTCATTGTTTTCTTGGAATAGTCTCTAAAAAGCAAACTGCTTCCAAGCAAGTCATGTAGCTCCTACACAAAAATATTCAAGATACTTGCTGAAGTCCCAGAAAAGCTCAATGAAATTACCAGAGCTAGGTCTTCTGTGTAGGAATACTGATATCAAGGCAGCTTGAGACCCAGAAGCTGTACAGCTAGTATAGCTCATCTCTTAACAAGACAGCTAGACCAGGAAGAGCACTTCATGAGGGCAGGCAGGCTGCTTTTGGTAGCCAGGCTAGCCTAGATATTCCATGTACTGCTTTTCTGAGAGAGGAAAATCAGAGAATAATGAGAAAAAAGTCACATTCCTCAGTTATACAAAAGCTTTTGGGTGTGCATGTGACCATATGACCCCTCCTGCCTGCTGGGGTGAACAGCAGGAAACTAATGTCAGAATCTGCCAAATCTGTCCAGTGAGCACAAAATGGGGGAACACAACCTTTTAAAGTGTAATTTTTGCATTCCTGAAACAATACAGCCACTGCATACCTCAGGCATCTTGCAGTAGAAGAGTCATGGCTGATGGTGGCAGGAGGAGTTGGGAGAAAGGGTGTCTGACAGCCATACAGCAGAATTTGGAAGCCATCTCCACAGAGAGCCTCACACTCATATCTGAAAAACTGGTAGTTTAACCGTGCAAATGCGTGTCATCAGTGCGAGACAGGCTTCAGTGTGCCCTGAGCTGGATCTTCCCAGGGATGCTTATAAGCTCCACTGGGATAGATATTGATTTCCTTCTGAGTTTCAGGCATCCACTACTTTGCAGGCAGTGGCCTCAACAGTATCAGCTGTAGCCTTCATTTTACCCGGGATCATATGATGTCAGGGCAACACTGAAATAAACACTTGATGGCAGATATAAAAACTAAAATTGGCCAGTTCCTGCTGACATTTGTGGGGCCAAGATTTTGGCTTCAGAGTTTGCATGGTATGCTTCCTTCCTGCATTTTGGTGAAGGGTTAGTATATGTGTGTAGCTCTTTGCTTTTTAAGTTTTTTCTTAAATTTTTATTAATTTCTGTTCACTTCTTCTGCAGTTGGAAAGAGTACTTTAGGGTCCAGATTCGGGTTTCTTTGATAAAACATTTAAGACCAGAATAACTCATTGGAGCTGCTTTACTCTGTATTAAAAAGTTTCTGAAACGAGTGTTATGTTAAAGTCAGAAAGAACATTCCCAATTAATTTTTTTTCTCCAGCATATAAACATCCACTGGCATATGCTCACACCTACTTACATATATGTACTATAAATACCTACATATATGTGTGTGTATGCATACTTACATACACACATGATGTGTTTATGTATGTGTATGCATTTAGAGATCTCTAAATCAAGGATAGGTGCTGTCCCTCTATGTATTTACATACAGGCATGTATGCTCACATATATATATATATATATATGTAGCACATATGAATGATTTAGATTATTTACTATATATAAGAGATGTCTTTTTTAGATAGCCATAGGTAGTGTGTTCTTGATTATCCTCCTAAAAACCGAGAGTATGCAGGTTGATGAGCAGGATTCCCAGCAAGCTAAGTGAATGTGGCAAAAGCAAATGTGTAGGAGGAAAACTTATTCCCCTTACAAACCCATGTCCTGTTTTAACATGGTCATTTGCTCACTTAAGCACTGCTTGCTTGCCCTTAAATAAGGAGTCAAAGTTGTCCAGTGGCTGGCTCAGTTCACCCTAGGATAATTAGAAATAGGTTTTAATTGGACACACCCCACATTTCTTCCTTTCATTGATCATAACTCTTCCAGGAGTTTGCTATATCGTGCTGGTCTTCCCAAAATTTCTAAACAAATGCAAGCAATTGTTGCCTTCAAAAGGAGACAGTTTCTGCACATAGAAGCTGTAAGATTTTCTGTTTGTCAAGCTTCTTTTGATTTTCTCACCCGCGTGAGATGGTATTTAAAATTAATGCTGTTTTCTGCTTATTCTGTTATTTCATGAGGCAGGTATGTCTCTGCTGATTTGGTCTTAAGGACAGCATGTATTTTCATGTGATCTAAATTAGACCAAAGCTCTAGTGACTTATATTTACAGGTTTCAGATGTCCAAGGGCAGTTAGCTAACTCAGGGACTCAGCCAGAAATTTGGTCACCTGAAAACGGATAGCATTGTATAGTGGTGAACAATTTAAAAATAAGACATGTAAGAGGAAATCAGGTGACTCTAGCTAGTGTATTGAAAGTTTTTATTCAGGAAAACCTTGAGATTTGCCTCTGATGTGGCATCCCACAAGAAATGGCTTCTTGTCTCCTTGCTGCAGTTTGAGTATGACAAGCCACATGCTGGTTTTCAGCTAGTCACACCAAAAGAGAAAAAATAACAAAGAGAAAATTTGGAAATAGGAAACCTGAAGAAGTCTGAAATGTTGAACATTTTTAAGTATTGTTTTTAGGCTTGGCTTAGATTTAGATGGGTTGTTTAGGTGCCATTCTTTATCTCCAGGAAAGGCACCCTTTTCTCCTGTAATGGACTGTTGGAGGCAATGGGTAGTTGGCAAACCCTGCTTCAAGCCCTTTTTGTGAGTCAGACCAAGGGAGAGCAGCCTTTCCCAGGAACACAGGATATCCAGCTACTGAGTATCACTGTCTTTTCTCTAAGACAACTTAGAGAAAAGTTTCACTGGCTGCAGAATGGCTGTTGTGTCTGATGATCTGCGGACAAGCTGGTGGTCAGAGTAACACCCAAGGCCCTATCTCTGGTCTGATTCCTGGAAGGGGATCTGACCGTGGTTCTCCCATGTTCCAGATGGATATCTGTGTCATTAGGCTTCAAGATAAGAAGGAGCAGGAAAGCTTTCTTTTGAGAATCTAGTTCTTTGCCTTTAGTAACAACATTGCAAAATGAGAATGCTGCCTTGAGCAAAGTTTTCTTGATTATTTCACAAATTGCTCATGACTTGATGGCTTAACCAAAGAAAAAAAAGGAAAAGACAACAACCCTGTGATCTACAGTAGTCATAGCTTGTTTTAATACTGTACAGCATCTTTGGTATTGAATCCAAGAGTTGTCTTTCCAGGTAAAGAAAAATTTCTTCTGGGAATAATGACCTGTTCATTCTTCTTGATTTCATGGGTGCTTTCTTTAGCCCAAACAAAGATGTGCTCTTAGAAAAGAAACCCTCTTGTATACTACTAATCTTTGGTAGTTTTGCTGAGGGAGAAGAGTAAGAGGAGTCACTACTGTCTTATGCATATTCTCATTGTGTCCTTCAAGAGTGAATGGGAGAACAAACATCTGTCTCCCGCTGAAGGAAGAGGGAATAAATGTAAAATTCGGTGCTGGAGATAAAAACACATTCCACTGGTCCCAGTGTCCTAAGATATACTGAAGGCTGTTCCTTCATATGTCGAATCATCTCCCCAGTGACAGCTCCAGTAGTTCCAGTGACCGTCAATTAACCCTGCTTGGGCTTGTTTGGAGCCACAAAGCTCCACGTCCTATCCCAACCACAGCTGCAGGTGACAGCATGGGAAGCATGGTTATAGGCGTGTAGGGTCATTCATTCTTCTCAGTAGTTGCGAAGAGAATGACAAGAGACCTATTGAGTATCACAGTACTCGCCAGCTCACTACATTGCTTTGAGTAAAACTAAAGGCATGCACAATATTTTGCATTATATATTCCATTAGAAAGTCCATATGTTTATGCTTTTTCTATATATTTTAAGTTTCCTGAAAATTTGTGGTATGTTGCCTAGAAGGGAAGTCATTGTGTCAGATTGCTGATGAATTTTCAGGTCCTCTCAGATAAGACATCAGCTTAAAAGAGCATCCAGAATGAAAGAGGTGACATCTGGTTTAGTGTGGAGGCTTGCAAACAGTTAACTTAGAACTCTGTCGTGCCAAAACTCATCTTTTTACTGTAAGGTGCTCCTTTAGGATCTTCCTCTCTCTGTCTCTCTTCTCTTTTTTTACTTCCTTTAGTTGGTTTAGAAAGGCTGGACACAACTTCCTCCACAGCACATGAGCGTTGCTCTAAGCATCACCCAGAAGAAAGTAGGTAGGAAACAACACGACACTCACCTCACATGCCTATGAAAGTAAAAAAATTTGGTCTGTCATGTTCTTCTTTGGATCATTTATTCTGTTGGAATGTAGGACCTAATGAGCTAAAGAAGAGTACCAACATAGAAAGGAAATGCTGGTCATCTTGGAACAAGTTCTGTTGTTAATTGCACACAGATGATTTCTATTAGTTCAGTATGTTCATGGATCACAAGTGTTCCTGCACAATCACTCTGTGATGGACTGGACAGTGTTGAAGATGAAGCTTTGCAGAGTAGACTAGATACTAACTCCGTCTATGCTTGAAAATGCTTCCTTAACTTCCCAAATGATCGTTTGTTAGGTTTTTTCCTAACAGTGTGAAAATACAAAGACTGAGAGTTCCAGTGCAGATCATCTCAAGGGCAATTCTAGTTTAGCCCCAAATTTCTGCCTGCTCTAGAACTGCTAGTGTTTTCTCTCTCTCTCTTTCTCCTTGTTGATTAGCTTTTCCTCTCTGCCCCTTCCTTTCTCTATCCACATCAAACCATTATTGTTTTGCCCACTTGACACTCTCAGTGGGATGCTGCCGAGTACAGAGCATTCTAGCCCTCATTCAGCCAAGCTCTTTCAGCATATGTTTTATTTTAAGGGTATTACAGACCAGCCCGGAACCACTGTATATATTGGGCTTATTCACACTCCTAATGCTTTGTTAGACTGGCACCAGACCACTGAAGAATATTGTGAGGTTTCAATTAATTACAAATTTGTGTTTGTCTTCCTGCTGTTGGGCTTTCCGTTCCAGTTTACAAACACAATTTTTAGCACCATCAGTCATACCAAGAAATAGTAAGGAGACCAGTGTGGCTAAAAGGAGTATGACTGCTGCAGTTCCTTCTGAACATGAGTTTGTCCAACCTCACTATGGAAGGGAGACTTACCTACTCTTCAGCAGCAGATATCCTTCAGTCCTCTTGCCAGGATATCCTCTGGAGTGGGTGCTTCATGTGCTGGGTCTACATACAAGCAGGTGGCAGACTGGAGGAGTGTAGGAGAGCTAGTTATAAAAAAACAGCCCTCCAGATTGCATTGTCTGCCTTCGCCCCGCCACTTAGCTGAGGGAAATACTGTCAGCGTCAAAGTAAAGTACTCACTCCTCCTTTTTCACTCCCACCTCTTTGTTGAGGCAAGAACTCTTTGCTTCTCCAGCAACCAGCAGTCTCTGTGTTGTATTGTAGTTTTCTCAGAGGAGGGAGCAAACTATGGTGTTCTGTGTGGTCACTCAGCTCATCTGACTTTAGGTACCTTGCACAGCTGATGGAGAATACAGGGCACCTCCAGAAGATGATTCATCCACCTAAAATTTAATAATCTTCAAAAAATGCCTGTCCTTACACTGATGTTAGGAGGAGTTTTAGAAGTCTGTGCACCAAAGTTGGGGGCCCTTGTGAAGTGTCTAAGAGTTAGGCAGGATAAATATGGTCCAGATTGCAACAGGAAAGGAGACTCTTGGATCTGCCGAGTTGCAATGTTCCCGTGTAACAGTGTGTGCACGAGAAAGCTGTAGGCAACGGAGCCTTGTGCTTATTTGAGTTATAGAAGGGGAAGAGGAATGTGAAGGGGGAAGAGAAAATCACACAACTACGTTGAAACTGAGACAATCAAGAGGCCTATTTTAAGTCTGCAGTGTTCATCTCTTGCATTTCTGGACATCTCAGAATTCATTGAGACTGAAAGTGATCCCCCATGACACAGAGTGCAGAGCCCAGGGTCTTTGAGGTACTTCAGGTCTCTGAGGTACTTGTGCTCTCTGAGAGGCATTTTCTGTAAAGGTAGTGCTCAGTCTGCCTGACCCTGGCATGATCTACCTTGGGTCAGAGGTTAGGGAAAGAGGGACTAGCACAGCTGGTGATGGATTTCTTTGCTTTCTTCCTATTGAGTTTTTGCCGATCAGTGTGATGATAGCACAAAATCACATTCAGCTTCCTGGGAAAAGGACAAAGGTATAAAAAACTTGCTGTGTTCAGTTTACTGGGATGAGCTACCTTTGCAGAGCTTTAGAGGCAAGACTTTTGATGAGTCATTTTGACAGCATCTTTGCCATAAATCACGATTTCTCTTGCAAAAATCGATGCTATCCTAAAGCACAATCGTGGCTTGTTAGAGGCTGAGAAATCCTATATTCACTTTACATGTGCCTTTGTCATTATAAGAAAGTCTGACTATGATAATATTTACACATCTCCTCAATCAGTTAGAGAAAATCTATCTGTTTTGACCAGCTGTACTTCTTGGGATAAATCTTGGCCTTATCATTCCCATGTGGATAAGAGCATCCTGTGGAAGACAGCGATTGATTAGAGGCCCTTGGCTTCAGTGCCACTGCACACACTTACCACAGGGGCCTCGTGCTGCTCCCTCTAGGTGGTGTAAGAAAGACTGTGGGTCTTTTTTTTTGTGCAAACAGGACTGGGCGTGTGAAAAAGGCAAGAAAATGTGCTCCCTGTTATTTGAACCCTGTTAAATTGAAATCTTTGGGTAAATTGGGCCCAAGACACCTCAAGTCTACCAAGGAGAGGAGCTTATTCTTAGATGAGTGTGCTCTTTGGAAGGTAGTTGTGCTCTAACACCACAGACTGCAGTGACAGTGCCGGTGCATTCAGTGTCCTTCCCTAGCAGATGGGCTTCCACATAGATGGCTTTGACTTTCTATGTATGCCTTAGGAATTTAAGACTGAAAACCCTAGAGGCAGTTCCAGGCATGAGGAATTAACCCTTATGGAGATTTGCAAGTAGAGAAGGCCACTGTTGTATGGCAGTTCACTCAGGGGAGGACAATTTGGGCTATCAGGGTCTGCTTTAATATTGTAGCACCAGAGTTTAAGGACAGAGTATCTCTTTATTCTGAATTTTCACTATTCTGTTATGTAAAGTAAGGCTACTAATATGATAATGTTTGCCCACGTGCATTGGTACATTTCATGGCTATTCTCCAGAGACATGATTTTTTCATGAAACCTTCTGAACTTGTCAGTGGGAGACAAGCTGCTTAGTTCTGGCTGGAAACGCTAACAAAGTTGCTGTATGCTCCAGAGCCAGAGATAATTTTCCATACTCTGCAGCAAGGTACACACCTACTGAGGCAGTGGTTTGAAAATGTGCTCTGCTAGTTTGTAGTCAGGTTTTGGATCCATTCTAGCATTCCAGCTCCCTACATCCATAAAAATATCTTCACTTACACAGCTAGGAAACAAAACAGATTAAAAGATGGGAATTCTTCAAAGATTGCAAGATTAATTTAATGTCCTGCGGGTTCTCTCAGTAGGCTAGTGGTAAAAAAAAAAAAAAAAAATCCCTACAGCTTTTCCAACCTGTATAAAATATTTATCTGCCAAGATTTTTAATGGCAGAATCTGCCTAAGTATTTACTCTCAGTGACCTGTATAGTTAAGGCTTACATAATTACACTATACACAATTTACTGGAAAGGCTTTAAATATTCATTGACTTCTCATGTTTTAACGTAAACAAGGCACTTAGAATACCTAGGGTTTTTAATTCCTACAAGGTGAAAAAGATGTCTGAAGCAGATGTCACTGGTTGGATAAGTATTCCTCTGAAACAACAGGGCAGATTGATGGTACTTAAATGATAGAGCAAAGTAGCTTCTGGCCAGAGATGTCCACGTCTGCACATCTCTGATTCTGATCCCCAACCAGTATTATTCAGGAGCTAACTGTGCCTAAGTAAATACAGTTGAAAAAAAGTGTAAAATGGGTGAATATTAGTGGAAAACCAGACCTTTACATTTCTGACTGCCCTCATTGAATCCTGTCTGTTTTATTGGTTTGTAAAGAGCATCTAAGCCAAAACAGGTGGTGAGGGGAGGCAGCAAGGAGTTTATGTACACAGGCCTGGGCAAGGCACCACTGCGCCTGGTGCAGGCATTGCTCCTGCTTCTGGAAATAAAGAGAACTGTACTCTTTTCACTGTTCATTAGGGGACAGACAGAGAACATGTCTATTGCTTGCTCCTCCTGGCATGCAGGAAAAAGACTTGGGGACAGTGGGCACAATGTGGCCGCTGGCTGCCAGGGATGGGAGAGAGGCTCAGGGACGGACATGACTTCAAAAGCATCAAACACAGGAACTGCTGCAATTACTCCTTATCCGCTGCTGTCATTGTTTTGTATGTATAATTGACTAAATATAACCTGCATTTTCTTTGATTACCTTGTCTGGCACAATTCTATTTCACAGGTAAATTATTATGGCTTTGCTGCGAAGCCAGTTCTTACTTACCTGTGTATTTCAAAGTCAGAGGCAAATGAACACATCACAAATTTGAGATTTTTGTTCTGAATTCTTTTTTGTTCTGTTATTTTAGTTCATTCACTAAGCCTTCGTAGCAAACAACACAGAATTCTTTCCTCTGTAAAGAGCCTGCTTTTAATGAATCACAAATCTGATTCATTCTACTTACGCTTAAAGAACTGTGAATGCATTTAACATCATTGTAGTATTTTAAAAAGGTATTTGAAGGGGAACAAACCCCAGCTCCACTTCCTTTTAGGAGTGCTGAGGTTTTTGTGATGGATAACATAGCAGCTGTTCAGGCATTGCTCACTCAAAGCAAAACAGTTAACTTCCAGGCTTCTTTTATCTTAGAGCTTTTAAAGATGAATAAACTAAGAAGCAGCAGCTGATCAAAATAACAAAGGGTAGTAAGGTGCCTTTAGTTTCTTATAAGAGTGTCTGCAAATTCCTGGTGGAATTCTAGGCCAGGCGCTGATGGAGCTAGCTAAGGATATTGATCGCCACTTGAATTCACTGAATAAATAATGGTTGCCATAGTTATTGAGCATTCACAACTGGTGGGGAAGCACGGAAATCTCCAAAACACCTCCTGTGATAGTTTTGCTGGAAAATCACCCAATTAATTCTGTCTCATATCATGAAAATTAAGTCAGATATGCAAGATGCCTGGATTCCTTGTACCAGAATTTCAGTCATAACTGAGCATTTCTGTCGCCTGCTTTAGCAGATAAAGAGAAAAGGGCACTTGCCCTCTCTTATTTTGTGTGGCAAAAAGGTTAACTGACAGCACATAACTCCAGCTGTTCTGAGAAATCTACAATTTCAAAGCACTCTTTGCTCTGAGTTCCAGAGTATGGACCTGGGTTACACCTAAGAAAACGCATTCTCTCCATTTGTGATAGGGGTGCTGATGTGGTTTTTTTTCCTCTGGCTTTGCAGAACGACATGGATTAAAAGAACCAAAGAAAGTGGAAGAGCTATGCAACAAGATAACAAGCAGTTTGAAAGATCACTTAACTTTCAGTTGCCAAAACAAAGGACAACCACTCGAGTCTGCAGAGCCGAAGGTACTGGGTGTTCTGGCTGACTTGCGTTCTCTCTGCACACTGGGACTGCAGCGCATCTTTTACCTGAAACTGGAAGATTTGGTGCCAGCCCCTTCCATCATCGACAGGCTGTTTCTGGACACCTTACCCTTCTGAGTCAAACCACCCTCCTGAGAGGCAAACGCCCACCAGAGCAGGCAAACGGATCGTGACTTACAGCTAACATTTCTGCCCTCACTTAACAGAAAAGCCGCTCCGAGTCTAACATGAGGTCTTTTCTGGCGCTTTGTCCTTACAACCTGAGGCCTGAAACTTACTGGCTTACCGGTTTGGGGTTGTGTTCTTTGTTTTCTTTTGTGTGATTTGGGTTTTTTAAATGGCTAATATGGCACTTTTGGACAATGCTATCCCAGCAGCAGAAAAAAGTTAACATGACTGTTTTAAATCTGTTGTTTAACACCTCATGGTCTATGAGGAGTAAAATTGTAGAAGCTGTGTTTGAAAGAACAGCAAATAGTTGTTTGCCAGGGTAGTATGTGTTTTGTGAGGATACCTTTAGCATACTTCCTGCATCAAGGGCACATACATCAGCACAATCTAAACAAAAATTCACTTTTTTAGCAAAGTACATTCAATTAAACATTTCATATGAATCAAATATAGCAAAATGACAATGGCTGTTAGCTCCCATGTTCAAGTGCAATTTTTTAAAGTGCTGTCTTACTAAGTCTCGTTTATTAACTAATTTATTTTACTAGGAAAACAAACGGAAGAAATCAAGTGAGAAAATTACATGCACTAACTTACCTGACAGAGTTTTCCAAACTTGATTCCATGTAGCGTGACTTATTGACAAATGTATGTGGAAGACACGGGAGCAATTGTGGCTCAGTTGTTCCTTAGCTAAGGAAACCCGAGTAAGTAGTGATTGGAGCATACAGGGTCAGTATCAGGGATAGTTCAGTTCTAGACTCCTAACACAAGCGACTCGTTAGTAAACAGCCAGGAGATGGTTTTCAAGAACAAGCAAGTCTTGTAAAATAGTATGAATGTAAGTGCTAGGAAGGATATAGTGGGCTGCGTTTAAACATTCCGTGTTCGTACTCCTTTTTGTATGTTTATACTGTTGATGCCATATTAATATGAGATAATTTGTTGCATAGTGTCTTTATTTGTATAAATGTTTGTATGCATGGTATATTGTAATGGCTTTGCCTGTATTTATTGCAATGACTGCCAGCTCATGGGAGCCCTGTTACACATGATAACTAAATGGGGTGTTCACACTGACTCAGATACACCAGTTGGAAAACTATATACATATATATAATGTGTATGTATATATATGTATATACCTATATTTGTGTGCGTGTGTGTGTGCGCGTGTCTTTTTATTAACCATTTGTATATAAAATATCTGTCAAATCACAAGCAGAGTTATTTTACAGTTTATTTGCAGTGACTTCTAAGGCAGTACTGTTTAGCACTTTGATATTAAAATCCTGCTCATGTTTTGCTAAATTCAAATAATATTTAAAAAGTTCAGTTATAAAAAACTTTATATGCACTGTATTAAGTCAAAATTTTGTTGGTCATTTTGCTAAAGAAATTTTTGAATGTCAACCTGATGTCACTGTATCTTTTGTTAGCTTTAAACATTCTAGCTTTTGTCTTTTTTTAAACTATGCTGTTTATATGGAAATTAAATTATACAATCAAACAGATGCCAAATGAATTGCCTAATTGCTGCAAAGGATAACCCAGATATCGAGTCACTGTATGGTTTTCAAATAGTAATCTGGTATTTTATCACTTACTATGTTTGGATGTGCTTTTATGAAAAAATTATTCTTATATCAAGATTTATAGTAGTGTCAATAGGGAAACAGACTTCTAATCACTATAGTTAATATTTCTGGTTTACCTGCAGATAATATTTGGAAAAGTATTGCTTTTTGTATTGACTTTTAAGCTTATGTGCAAACATAATAGCATAATTAAATATCAGAGAAGCTAATGTTTCTTGTAGGTTGCTGTAACAAGCCTGACCAGCAAGACAAATATATTTTGACTGAATTTGCTTTTGTATATACTAAATATATATATATATACATATATATATATACACACTCACACACATGTGCGCATACAAAAACATACAGACATAAAATCCAAAAAAAGTATGTTTGCTTTTGTCTCCTTGTGTAAGACACAAGGTCCCTTGAGAAATTACTTTCATTTAGGGACAAATCCTGCCAGGTGCTGAGCACCAGCCAGACAAGGGCTTGCAGGAGCTTTTTTGCAAGTGGGCCCTTACCAAGGATTTTCAGGCAAATCAGCATAGTACAGTAAAATTGCTTTTTTGTTGAGCAAGGTTTATTTATTAAGTGGAATGTGAGTGGGAGGAAGCAGGTTGAGAGCCCCGTGCGAGATTTCACGTAGTCTGTGTCCTCCAGTCTTCCATAGACAGTCTTAGCTGTGATACTCTCCCAAATCCCATCATCTGTGGAATTGTCCTTCATGTCAACTTCAATACACTGATTCATCCTAGAGTGCAACCGGTGACCTGCCACAGTGGCAAAAGAAAGAGTTAATGCAGAATAAATCTACTACTATTCTTAGAGCTCTCTCAGTGTGAACATGCCTGTGCCTAGGCAGAATTCAGGAATATATCAGGTGTTAAGGGAGAGTGCCTTGCTTTTATTTCAGACAACAGTGTCTCAAGAGTTTCTTCACTCAGCTAACCACAGTACTTTTTTTCTTTTTTATTTCTTTTTCTTTTTTTTCTGTGGTGTTAACCTGTGGGTTGAAAGAAATGCTCATGTACATATACAATGTAAATTAAAATTATTAAATTGAATAACATTTTTTTCAGAGGCCCCATGTGTGTTGAATAAGTATGCTTAATTCTGTTAAAATCTGATGTGAATTTTTTATCATTTATAAAACATTAAAAAAATTGTCTACTTGAGTCTTAAAAGTGGAAAAATTGGTGAAGCATGCTTAAGAACACTGGCAATTTAATGGCTAGTCTTTTGATTAAAATAGCTTTTATATAAATACATGCCTGCAGTATCTGGTTATGCAATCTCAATTAGATACTGAGAGCTGGACCATGGTTGTCCCAGAGGTTGAACTACATACAGACCAGAGCAGAGAGACTATTCGCCCCTCACTGTGTTTCTCCTCCATGACAAAAAGGGATTATAATTAACCCAGAGCTGATGAGGCCACAGGGAAGGAAGTGGATGGCTGCAGGGCTCATAGCACCAATGTCTGGCCAGAAAGAGGACAGAGCTCCCATCCCATCTTCAGCCCCTTTGCATCAGTAAATGCTGTTAAGGCATCACTCCAGCAGGCACCTGCATCATTTTCTTCAAATGTGCATCCAGCTCCTTTCCTTACAGTGCTGTTGCTTTGCAGGAGGGATCGCTTATCCCCCGCCAGACAAAACTGCTTGGCTACAAATGCATTTCCAACAAGTGCGGTTTTGAGAGGCATCTGCCACTATTTCGGGGCATTGCTGTGAGTACCGATGGCTCGGGCACACCTCCGCAAGCGCTGTTCTGCAGGAGCTGCTCGGCTGGGGGTTACGTCAAACGATGTGCTGTGGTGGGCTGCAGGATTGGCAGCTCCTTCCTTGGCAATGTGACAAAAAAAAAGGTTGCCCTAACCCTTCCGAATTATTTTCTGGGTTTTTTTCTATGCTGTATTTTTAAAATTTGAACACGAATCTTAAGGTTTTTAATGATTATGACAATGAGTTTTGAATATTAGCCCCCTGTTGAGCAAAATATGCAGACCTTGAGATCAAACCACATCAGGATCTGAACTTTCACCCTACAAGACAGGTTATCCTTACCAAACTCACAAGTGTCTCAATTTGTAGTTATTTTAGGGCCTTGTGTCCTTAGACATGAGAACAGGTCTATGTCCTGATCTAAGTCACCTGCACTTGTGTCCTTATGTGTGCCTTGTGTGCTTATGCTCCTAAACCACATCAGCAGCAGAGGGATGTGATGCCCAGTGGCTGACTCTGGCAGTGGAAGGTTGGGCTGAGTCAGGAATATAATAGTAGGTTCCTCTACTAGAGACCATTCTTGGACGAGACTGTCACAAAGGCACTCAAAAATGAGGAACTGTGACTAAAGGTGAGTCAAATCTCGTTCTACAGCCTTCCTATTTTTACTTTTCACATTCAGGTTCATTTGCCCAATATACAAAGCTAAAATTTCAGTTATGCTGTAGAGAGGAGGGAGAGAGAAGGGTTTAACTGTATAAAATTAAGCATGGTTCTGGGAAAAATTGGCAACACCCTCGGTGGACACTGAAACATGTCTTTTGATTAATTATTTGTATTATAGCAACACCTAGAGGCCACAACAGAGATCAGGACCCCATTTTGTTACCTACCCTAATTAGCACCTCCAGTGTACCCACCCAGGAGAAGCTCCAGTCTAAACAGACAAAATAAAAAGAAATAGGAGAATGCCAACCCAAGGGCATACAGCATCTCAGTCATAGAGTTGGGAATAAAACCTTCTGTTTGCTGAGCTACTGTCCACTGAATGCTCTTATTTTGTTTTCCTTTTCTTTCCATTATGCTGCCACTGTATTGAATTATAAAAACATGATAGAAGCACTGAAACATTCAAAATAACCCAGGTATTCCAACTGACCTTTCTTACCTCGCTTATGAAGTCATCCATGAGACTATTCAAAATCGTGGTCTATCACAGGTTTTGTGAACCAAACTAGATAGTATTTAGAAAAGAAATACTTAGCTGTCCTTTATTAAATTAATGAAGCCAACCATTAGGACTGTTGCACGATATGGATTAAACAATAATTACTAATGGACAAAAAAGATTAACCTTTAAAAATGCCAAACTATTGATGTAGTAATTGAATAAATGGGGTGCCAATTAATCAAATTCTTAGCAGCAGATGACATATTTGAGAATTGTATTCCAGACCTGCGTTTGTGAGTACTACCAATGTGGTGATTTGTCAAATAAAAGTAAAAGAAACTTGTTTACTATACGGAAACACTTGCACCAAATTTTATTCTAGTTTCTTTTTTAGCATTAGACACCTTTATGTTTACACTCATAATGTGGAATGTTCTGGCTGCATTTGATTACAGAAGGAGTATAAATACTTGAAATTGTTATATGGCTGTGAAAGTCAAACGAGATAAAGATTCTAACCTAACCCCACAAAACCAAGGATTTTGTTTATAAAGAAGCGTGGGATTCCACCTTATGCTGGTTTTGGTTGGGATAGAGTTAATTTTCGTCACAGTAGCTGGTATGGGGCTGTATTTTGGATTTGTGCTGGAAGCAGTGTTGGTAACACAGGGATGTTTTTGTTACTGCTGAGCAGAGCTCACACAGAACCAAGGCTCTTTTAGCTCCCCACCCTGCCAGTGATAAAAGCTGGGGGTACACAAGAAGTTGGGAGGGGACACAGCCAAGACTGTTGTCTCCAACTGACCCAAGGGTTTTTCCATACCATATGGCATCAGGCTCAGCAATAAAAACTGGGGAAAGAGGAAGGCAGCTGGGGACATCCAGAGTGATGGCATTTATCTTCCCAAGTCACTGTTAAGCATGATAAGATCCCTGCTCTCCTGGGGATGGCTGAACACCTGCCTGCCCATGGGAAGGGATGAATGAATTCCTTGTTTTGCTTTACTTGCATGCACAGCTTTTGCTTTCTGTATTAACCTGTCTTTATCTCACCCAAGAGTTTTCTCCCTTTTACTCTTCTTGATTCTGTCTCCCAGCCCACCAGTGGGGACTGAGCAAGTGGCTGTGTGGGGCTGAGTTGCCTGCTGAGGTTAAACCACAGCACAGATGTAAATGATGTTCTGTATATGGCAAGATCCTTATGTGTGTATAGTGAAACTACCAAAGTAGTACAAGGTTCTGAAGTCACACGAGAGACAAGACCATGGGGAAAAAAGGCGCTTTTTTTCATATTGTTTAATATTTTCATAGATTCATTGAAACATAGAATCATCTAAGATCATTGAGTCGAACAGCTAACCTAGCACTGCCAAGTCCATGAAAAAGCCATGTCCCCAAGTGCCACATTTACATGCCTTTTAAATACCCCAGAGATGGTGACTCCATCACTTCTGTGGGCAGCACATTCAAGCGCTTGACAATCCTTTCAGTGAACAAGTTTTTCCTAATACCCAAACTAAACCTTCCCTAGCACAGCCTGAGGCCATTTCCTCTTGTCCTGTCACTTGTTACCTGGAAGAACAGACCGATCCCCACCTGGCTACACCCTCCTTTCAGGCAGTTGTAGAGAGTGATAAGGTCACCCCCAAGCCTCCTCTTCTCCCCAGATGACCCCAGCTCTCTCAGCCACTGCTCACAGCACTTCCCATCCAGATCCTTCACCAGCTCTGTTGCCCTGCTCTGTACTTGCTCCAGAACCTCAATGTTCTTCTTGTAGTGAGGGGCCCAAAAGTGAACACAGGATTTGAGGTGCAGTCTCACCAGTGCTGAGTACAGGATGATCCCTCCTCAGCTCCTGCTGGCCACACTATTGCTGACATAGGCCAGGAAGCCATTGGCCTCCTTGGCCACCTGGGCACACCCTGGCTCATGTTCAGCCGCTGTCAATCAGCACCCCCAGGTCCTTTTCCACCGGCAGCTTTCCAGCCGCTCTGCCCCAGCCTGCAGCGCTGCCTGGGGTTGTTGTGACCCAAGGGCAGGACCCGGCACTCGGCCTGGTTGAACCTCACACGATTGGCCTCAGCCCATTGATCCGGCCTGCCCAGACCCCTCTGCAGAGCCTTCCCGTAGATCAATATTCCCACCCAGTAGATCGATATTCCCACCCAGCTTGGTGAGAGTCTGCAAACTGACTGAGGGGGCACTCAATCTCCTCAGCCAGATCATTGACAGGAGTATTAAACAGGACAGGCCACAACACTGAGCCCTGGGGAACACCAGCTGTGACCTGCAACCAGCTGGATGTATCCCACTCGCCACTACTCTCTGGGCCTGGCCATACGGACAGCTTTTTACACAGCAAAGAATACACCCATCCAAGACATGGGAGGCCAGTTTCTCCAGGACAGTGTTGTGGGAAATGGTGTCAAAGGCTTAATTGAAGTTTAGGTAGACGACATCCACAGCCTTTCTTTAATGCACTAAGTGGGTCACCTTGTCATAGAAAATCAGGCTGGTCAAGCAGGACCCATGCTTGTCTGGACCTGATCCCCTGGTTGTCCTGTACATGCCACTTGCTGGCACTCAGGATGATCTGCTTCATTTTAGATTGTTTATCAGTTTTTCTTAAAGGAACAGAGAACTCTCAGCTTATTTAGGTGAAATTTTATCTTAAACAAACAAACAAATAAATAAACATGCTAAGTGACATTTAAAGAAAGAAATGGCTTTAAGTAGCTGAAGTAGCTCAAATAAGCCAAAGTCTTTAACTTGGTAAATAACGTATTAAAAAAACTCTCTTCACAACAGCTTCCACTGTGGTCTGTGATAAAACATTACCATAGAATGAAAGTGAATTACAGAAATGCTTGATACTGGGGAAAATTTCAAATATAGCAGGCAGAAAACAGAAATTAATTTACCTTTCATGGGTTCTTATTATTTATCTTGCTGTGTTTCCTAATTAATTGACGATATTGATGTTTACGTAGGGATTTGCTCCTTTCCAACTTTGCTTGATCCTGTGAAGAAGTCAGAATGCTGCATTTGTAGTATCACATTTATTGCCATGGCAACAGTCAGGGATTTCACAAACACTAATTAAGGCTGGCAACTTGGACTGTTTTCAGTATGGTCCCATATAATTTTCCCTCATTTATCCGTTTCTCATTATGCCTTACTTTAACGATTGACTTCTTCAGCCTGTGTACAGGTTTTTTCCCACATCACCTCAGGATCCAGTTAATACCTCCTCTGATTTGCAGCCACCTTTCTTACACGTCCTCACACACCCAGTTAAGAAGCAACTGCAGTCCTACCTGCGTTTGTGTTAAGCTCCATTTCTTACACTTCAAATTAGTCCAAGTTTCAGTACAACCAGCTGGCTTCTACACCAGCATGGGCAAAAGTAGTAAGGAAAGGTACGGAGGCTTAGCTGTATCTCCGAGCTACTTTTAAAGGTAGATGCTAAATCTTGCTCAAGGCAGACTAGAAGCCTTCTGTTCACAGAAGCCTAAGTTCCGTGAACATCCAAAAATCATACTAAGTATCTTAGTTCAAGCATATCAAAAGCATTTATGGACACTTAATTTATTACATAATAATATAGAGAGCTGTGCCCACATGAGCCTCATGAAGTTTAACAAGGCCAAGTGCAAAGTCTTGGGTCAATCCCAAATGTGGATACAGGCTGGGTGATGAGCCAGCTGAGAGCAGCCCTGCGGAGAAGGATCCTGCAGGATCGGTGGGTGAAAAACTGAATATGAGCCTGCAGTGTGTGCTCACAGCCCAGAAAGACAATTGTATCCTGGGATGCATCAAAAGAAGAATGGCCAGCAGGTTAAGAGAGGTGATCCTTCCGCTCTGCTCTAGTGAGACCCCGCCTGGACTCTTGTGCTCAGGTTAGGGCCCCCAATATAAGAAAGACATGGATCTGCTCGAGTGCATCCAGAAGAGGCCCAGAAATATGACTGGGGGCTGGAACACTTCCCTATGAGTACAGGCTGAGAGAACTGGGGTTGTAACAGAAGAGAGAAGGCCTTGGAAGACCTTGTTTTGGCCTTCCAGTACTTTAGGGAGGCCTAGAGAAAAGATGGGGAGGGACTCCTTATCGGGAGTGTAGTGATAGGACAAGGGACAATGGCTTAAACTGACAGAGGATAAATTAGACATTAGGAAGAAATTCCTTACTCTGAAGGTTGTGTGACACTAGAACAGGTTGCCCAGAGAAGCTGTGGATGCCCCATCCCTGGAACTATTCAAGGCCGGGTTGGATGGGGCTTTGAGCAACCTGGTATAGTGGAAGGTGTCTTTGCCCATTGCAGGGGGTTTTGAACTGGATGATCTTTAAGGTCCCTTCCAACCCCAGCCATTCTATAGCTCTATGACTAATCATGTATTATGGTTATCCAATTGAGTTGGTGCCTAAAAGTCTTATCCCAAAAGTATTATCAAGCCCTGTGTTGGTAGTGAACTGTTGAGCCTCTCAAAAAGCAAAACATATTCATTTGCTATCAAAGGAAGAAGGTAAATTTATGATGGCATCACCATCAAGAGGAGAGGTTTTACTTCATCATGCATACCCAGGGTGAGAAGAGAAGTGTTTACCACACAAAGTAAAAGATTCCCATTCTGCAGCTCACTTGATAAAAAGTCCCAGCTGGTTGTCAAACTGGCCTCCCAATAAAAAAGACACCCAAACAAAACCAAGCAGAGAAAACCTAATTTGGAAAGGAAGACGATAAATCAAATTGGTTAGAGTATATTTATACTCCAAGACACTACAAATTATTAGATAGCAACAGAAAAGTAATGGAACTACCTGAATCATCTTTGTTAGGTTACAGATGAAATCATATCATTTATTTCGAATACAGAAAGGATTTTCTACGTTGTTAATGGAAAATCAGTATTTGAAGAATAAATTCTGGGTCTAATCAACATCTTCTTTCCCTATGTGATGGGGAGGTAAAAAAATCGTTAAATTATGGAAAAATATCTCATAAGGTATGAAGGAATTAAGAGCTGGTCTTGATGGTAAATTACTGAATCTTTTTAGGAGATTAGAGTTGAAACCAGGGAAGAATTACTATACTTTATATGGAGATCTTATTGAAATAAACAGTATGATGTGTTAAAAAAGAAAACAAAATATTTAGATTGGACATTCAAATCAGTCAAAAGTCAACCATTGAAAGTCTGTATTCCAACAGACACTGAGACAAGCTGACATTAACATCTAAAGAACGCCTTTAACTGAAAAAAAGCCTCTTGCCTCAGAAGTTTATGTCTTGCCTCCCTGTTTTTTGAAGAAAGACTGGACTGTGACAGCTTGCCCGGCTTTGACCATGCCTCCTGCTGCAGTTCACTGCAAAGATCAGTTTTAAAACCTAGTCCTAAAGCTTTTGAGAAATTTGAACCCAGAGCCCTTCAGCCTTTGGGACCTTATTTTCGTGACTTAACTTTGTTCTCCTTATCCTTAATTTCAAAGGGCATGGTCAAACTCATGGCAGGGCTTTTTGCAAGCTTTGTGAACTGGGCCACAGTCAAGAATTTCCACACTGAGTAATTTTATTACATGAAGTTTCCTGCCTGCTGTACAGAGCTGTGCAATATTCAGCATGAACATCTGCTTTTTGTCTGATTGCTAAAGGAAACTCTGGTAGACTGCTGCCCCTTTGAAATTAAGGAGTTGGGGAACAAATTTAAATCATGAAAATAAAATACCAAAGCTGGAGGGCTCTGGGTTCAAATTTTACAGAAGCAATGATGCTCTGTTTTAAACTGATCTCTTGAGGAAAGCACAGTGGAAAGTATTTCCATCCACTGGGCAAGCTGACACAGTTCAGTCTTTTGGAAAGAGAATCAGGATCCATCGCACATTCAGATGCAGAATTACACCCACTTTGGATCTAAGTGATAACCTTCAGTGAAAGACTTTTCAAGGTAAGTTAACAAGGATGGCTGAACCTGAGAAATTAAAAATATAGATAAATGTAGATAATATATAAATAAAAAAGTGTATGTCATGAACTTAACTGAAATCTTCAAATTCTCTTATGAAACATGAGACTTTAAAAAAAAAGCATGTTTTACTCTAGGCCTCCAAATCAGCCTCTCTTCTCATGAGATGGAGTTGTTAACGCAACATTATAAGGCTTCAGAGTCATGCTGATGGATTCTCAGGGCAAAAAAAATCCCAGAAATCTAATAGATATGGTGGGAAATGCTATTTGGTGTTGGCATTTTCCACTTTTCCATAGTGCATTACTCTTGCAGCTCAAGTAAAGGCCTGGTTCTGTCTGGGCTGCTGCACCATTTAGGCTGCAGCTTTGCAGATGTGACCAGTGCATGGCAGAACTTCTGTCAGCAGCAGGGACACCAACACACCACACTTTCTTCTTCCATCTGCAGCGCTTTCCCTTCCTTGGGCTAGGGCAGGGATCATGGTGATGGGAGGAGAAACAGCAAGAAACTCATCTGGCTTAAAACTAACCTGGTTTTCCCAGGCTGGGGTCTTGTCTGTGCTCCTGTGAGACCTCACCTGTCCAGTTATGGGGTGCCTGGTGTAAAAAGGACATGGACCTGTAGGTGAGGGTTTAGAGGAGAGCCATGAAAATGATCAAAGGGATGGAGCACCTCTCCTATGAAGACAGGCTGAGAGAGCTGGGGTTGTTCAGCCTGGAGAAGAGAAGGTTCCAGGGAGACCGATTGCAGACTTTCAACGTAGAAAGATATGTATCTCCAGGAACATTTAGATAATGTAATATTTACACTAAAGTTTTTGCCGGCAGATCATCAGTTTTGATCCCCAGCAGAGCAATACCAGCCTGAAGATTTCACCGTGTGTGAAACCAATTTCTAAAAGATTTTACATAAGGATCCACAATTGGATGTGCAATGGCAAGGCCTAGCTGACTCACTAACCTAGGAGAGAAGGTACGCATGTGTTTTGTTGCTGACATGTCTAAAGTGGTTACCTGCTCGCCTGGACAAACATCGATCACCTCCGAGAAAACGAGGCCCAGTGAGAGGAAGAGTGACCTAATGACCATCCAGCCCTTGTAGCCAAAGCAGGAGCAGAGAAGGACATTCGGTAATGTTAAAGTCAGCACTTCCAGCTAATGGACTCCCTCCTGCCTAAACAGCATGGCCCCTGAGCTCCAGCTGTATGAGTTTTGGAACAGTAGCCATTTACTGCCAGGTGCAGAAGAAGAAAGAACTCTCTCTGGGGACGTTGGACACTAACTCTTTGTTTTCCTATGCTATGGGTCTCTTCGACAGTGTCATGGTTGTTTCGGATGAGTTTTTTATTGATTGTGATCTGTATTCCATGTATCTTATCCTGTGACCAGCAGATGACCAGCAACAGTCTGAAAAAGATATTGTCTTTACAGGTGCAGACTGTTTTAACATTGGAATACATGAACTTTTTGCTTAGAAAACAAAAAAGGGGGAGATGTGGCATATAGGTAAAACCTTATAAAATGAAGGCCCTGTTGGCTCTGTAAAATCATGGCTCAGGCCTGCTACTCTGGCTAGAGAAGGACCGTGGGAAAGAGGCACAGCTGCATTAGACGCAGAAAAACACGCTGCATGATTATCGTGTGTTCACCAAGTGGTGTGTGGCGACTGGTTGAATCAAGTGTGTTGTGCTTTAAAACTGTCTAAACAACTAGAAACTGTATAAATGAGGCTATGTATTATTAAAGACAAGCATTTTGCCCGGAGTTGTTGGAGTGATTTGTGCATGTCGCACCTGCCTCAACAGTGACTTCTAACAGAAGACTTAGAAGAAAGACCACTTCCCATCCCTGGAAGTGTTCAAGGCCAGGCTGGATGTGACTTTGAGCAACCTAGTCCAGTGGAAAGTGTCCCTGCCCATTACAGGGATGTGGGACTGGATGATCTTCAAGGGTTCCATCCAACTCCAAACCATTCTGTGGTTCTGCGGTTCCTGCCCTCTCCTTACAGTTCTGCAACACTATTAATAGACACTTATTTAGCCATTTGCTGTCAGGATACTTTGGCCGAATTTTTAGATCTGCTGCATACCCATAGCATCAAATAGAAGCAAGAATAGCCATGGGTACTTTTTGGAATCTTACTGCCATATACTATTTGCAACAGGAGTAGCCTGCAGAACTCCCAGTTGAAGTAAGGGGCTTATTGTGCCAAGTTCTCTTCACTTATGTAATTAGAGACATCCACAGACACCTCCAGGTCCAAAGAAATTTGCAATAAATGAAAAGAGACAAGGGAAAAAAATACTATTGTTGCTGTTTGGAGAGAACTTTTGTGGACAGAGGCATTTAGAGATTGGTTCTGTTGCACGGCAACTTCGAAAAAGTTAAGAAGTTGATCCAGATCCTAGTCCATTGCTTTAAAAAATAAGTCCTTCCTCTCTCAGGCCATGAGTCAGCATACTTTTCCAAGGCAGTGCTTTCAGACTAACAATCGTCAAATTGCTTGGGGAGACTCTACCTAGACATATTTTGCACATTCTTCCCACATCCCTCACAGAAGCCCACAGACGTCAGCTTCGATCAGACTCAGCGA
Organism: Oriolus oriolus; assembly: GCA_013400235.1. Lineage (NCBI taxonomy): Eukaryota > Metazoa > Chordata > Aves > Passeriformes > Corvidae > Oriolus > Oriolus oriolus. Next base: position 126,285 of record VXBT01006368.1, read on the forward strand.
GGACTGCAAAACCCATCAGGGCTAGGAGGCATGTTAAGATGGCCTAAAATGTAAATCCTCCCAAAATGACTGTGTTTTCTGCACTTAGAGAGAGAGAGAGACATGAAGCTGCAAAGAACAGCATTTCTAACAGGTTGCCCTAAAATAAGAGCCTAGTTATTGGTTCAGTATTGGGTTTAAACCTATAAATTTCTAGTAGTTCATGGGAACTCTTTTGAAAGTGGACTACTGATTTGAATCTCAAACTGTAGTCCCCCCCCGCACTGTGAAGAGATGTCACCATCAAGTCAGTGGAGTCCAAACCAGTCACAGAAACCTGTATGTCATAACATATAAAACAAAGGATGTCGCTGTAACTGTCTATATTTATTACAATCAGACTAGGTCGTAAAAAAAAAGAAAATATCATGTAACAGGTTTGTTTTCAATACTGACTATTAGAAGGGTGATTTATGATGACCATTTAAAAGATAGTAATTCAGTAGGGAGAGAAGAGAGAGAAAAAAAGTTTAAATCAAAACCTATATATTGTCAGAAAGCTGCAGACCACCCACAATCTCAGAAGGTTTTAATTTTATGGATTAAGACTACATAAGGAATCGTGGTAGTTCCAAGGGAAGGTCCATCTAGCCCAGCATCCTGAGAGTGGCCAGGACAAACCAGAAATGGGCTGTGCAGGCTGATTATGACTTTAGGATCACTGAAACCTAACAGCGTACTTACTCATCAAGCAGTGGCCTCTAAACCTTTGTTTTTGTGAGCTCCTATCACTAAAAAATCGTTGAGCATGCACCCCGAATGTACACATATTTATGTAAACACTACATATATATATTTATTTATTTATAAACCACACACGTATGCTAGTGAAGTTCTGTATTTTTCCTGCATCCCACTGGACCATTGCCTTCACAGGCATTTTGCAGCCAATACAGACACTTCAAGATGGCAAACACGTGCCTATTCGGCTACCTGTAATCACAACCCTCTCTCGTCTGCTTCATGCTCATTGAATGTGATACCACTCAGAAACAGAAAGGGACAATTTGTCCAAGCTTAAGAAACCCTGTTGCTTTAGTATTCTAGGAACATCGATTTAATGTGGGAAATATTAACAGGAACTGGAAATTGTTCAAGAACATTCTACTGGGTATTAAAAAAAAAAAAAAGGCTGCAAATTCACAAGTAGAAAAGAATTCATGCTGGGGAAGAAAAAAATTGCGAAATATAGAAGATGCAGCAGTTCTAGTCAAACATTAGCAACAAATATACAGAGAACGCAGAAAAATGATAATAGCCGTAAACTGCAAATTTAAAAAAATGTACCCTGCTAAAACCAGCTATATCAGAAAAGATCGATGGGCAACATCATTAGAAGGAACATGCAAGAAACAGAGTAAAAAAATTCTGCACTAAATATTGGTCCATTGCTAGAAACAGGTATTACAATTTTGAACAGAGGCTTAGAAAAGGCAGATGTGTTCATCACCATTTCTCTTCCGATTCCAGAAAGAAGCAGGAGGATAAATCAGCCCAATAAAACACTGTAGATGGACCAGAAAACCTGGCATCTAGAATGAAGAAAAATATGATGCAGAGTCATCTGCAATTACAGATGAACAAATCAAGCAGCTTAGAGGGAAACACAGCACGGAAAACAGGAAGAACTCCAAAGACCTCTGAAGTGCCAGTGTATTCCAAATATTTTAAAAGAGCAGAGAGATAATACAGGAAAATATAGAGTGTTACTCAGATGCTGAGCCTGGACACATAACGAGAAGTTTCATTTAGAAGCCCACACCATAGAATTGAATGTTTCAGGTGCAATTAATGATAATAATCAATATGATTACATGGAATGCAGGTCTTGTAAAACAAACCTTCTTTTTTTTATCTTCTATAACTTTATTTTGGTTCACAGCTATTGCTCTGGTTGACAATGACAGCTGTCCTCACACAGTATATTCACATGACTGTACTTCAAATCATTTAACCATGGATTTCAAGCATCACATTTTATGGAACTAAAAGGATGTAACTTGGGAATTGGTTCCTATCTGTCTATTAGTGAATTATTTCATCATTGCTACAGTTTCCACTGATTAAATTTGCACAGTAATTCCTGTGTCCAATCATGGAGCATAAAAATTGCAATGCAATTGAAGTGACCAATTATACTTCACAAGCAGCAAACAGTCAGAGTTAACAACTCACAAGCATTGAAAATATTTTCCTTCTAAATCTTCAGGTGAGGTCTTTGAAAAATGAATCTATCCTGAGGAATGAAGATCAGTTAGTGAACGATTTGTGAATAACCACAAAAAGGCTAAATGGTTCATCCAGTCATAGTAACATCCATGCTGACACTGCATCACTGTGCAGCCAGGTACTCTATTTTTAGGAAACAGCAGAGCAGTATCTTCACACACCACCTTGACAAAGGTTCCGTGCAAACAGACAAGACCTGATTCTCCTGCTGGTGCAAACTACTGTCTCTATTAGTTTTGACAGAGCTATTCCAGTTTCACCAGCTCAAAATCTAGAGTTGAGCAATAACATCGATAGCTACGGTAGCAATAAAATATTATGGATTATCTGTTTTCTGAAGGACATGGATATATTAGCTTTTAATAGGTTTAATGGGCTGTGTGTACAGCTTTTATATAGTTTTGCAGCTTACTGTACATATTTGTTCCAATATCTGTGCTGTTTCCCACTTGTTGCTCCAAGTTTTCTCTTCTTTTGTTCCCATAAGGCTCTCAGCTGCAACTTTTCCCTGTGGCACTTTGTCTTTCCAGTGGCTTCCCATCTAGTTGAGCCCTCAGCATTTTGCTTTATTTCACTGCCAGTGGTCTGTACCAGTTAGTACACACTGATGTTTCTCTCTCGTGGGGTGATCTCACGATAGCCTGTGCCCCATGCCATGACAAGTTTGCCTTCATGTCTGACACCTGCACCTCATGCACGTGTAACTTTTTAACTTGCTGTTCTAATTTTTCCTGTGGGCAATCAGTCTAGTCTTCCTCCTTGTTCTGGGGCTGGGGGACGTCCATGGGTCAGCTATGGCTTCTGTGAGGACCAGCACCACCGTGCTTCAGAAGCACTTGGTAAAAACTGCATTAACTGTACTCCATTTTGAGCCCATGAAGACCCAGCTGTCCAGTCTCCATGCAAGCCTTGCTATTTTTAGTTTGGTGCCTCCTACATTTTACCTCTTGCAGATTTTCTGACATTTTATTTCATTTCCTTAGTGAAAACATATGGCAAACAGATGCCTAAGCAGGGCCCCAGGCACCCATCTCTTTCTCCAGACTTTTCAGAATATCTGGGAAAATTCTGAGGTTTACCCTGATATGCATTACACTTGCAATTTATTTCAAGTGCTACCTTTTCAGTGACAGGCATCCTAAATACCATCAATTTTGGAGAAATGTCATTTTCAGATCAAATTTCTGCCCCTATTTTCTTTTTCCATAGGTAACCTTGAAAACATAAATAAACTAAACACCAAAATGGTGGTAGCTGGTCATCAGTCAGGGGAAGCAAGGAAGATCTAAAGAGCTCCGTTCTCCTTCTCACATGCACATCTCAAAATGTAGAATAATTCCTCTACAAACATCAGTTTACCAGTCCCTCCCTAAACCTTAAGAAATGTTTTCCCCACAATGGCTTGATCACAGCTCTGTCTGAGATAAAAGGGAAATTATCTGAAGACGCGAAAATGCTGAATCTAGTTCTGGTTAAAAATTGCTGGTAGCCTCTGGGACTGGGATTTAGTTGTTTTGCATAGATTATGGGTGTATTGAGCTTGGGCAGCAGCTCCCCACTTGCTGTGGCCAAGGCATCTACTCCATGGGAGAGAGTGTCTTCCAAACCACCAGGAAAATGGGCAAGTCTTCAGTAGAGCAATCCATCTCTGTCATACACTTTTTCCCTTGGTGCTTCTCTTCCCTTTCCCATGCCTCTCCCTTTGTCATACTATCCCGGGGCAATGCATTTAAAATTAATATTTCAATATGTTGAAATTATTTCTGAATTTTAATGGTGTATGTGTATTCTGGAGATAGTTTATTTTGGTAAGGGGGCTATACATGGATATCAGCGTTCTTTCTTAAGGTTGCCTTGTAATTAATAGCTCACATGGGACTTGGAAGTCAAGAAATAGCATATCTGTTTTCCCTCTGCTGTGTCTCCTTCCCAGGATTCATTCATTCCAGAAACATGAACCACTGAGCACAGAATTTACGATGCAATCATGTGTTGAGAAGAGAGAACTGAGAGCCAAACGTGTGGAAGGTGGCAGATTTACCCTTGTAACTGGATCTATCTCCCAAACATGAAGATACCCAAGGTGTGTCAAGATTTGCTCCAGATATCAGGCATCAGGATGTAGATTTATTCACAACGTGCAAATGTTTCATTTAGAAGCTGCTTAAATGAACAGCCTCTTGAATTTATTGTCGTACTTCCTTTTTTCCTTTCTCATTAATAATGTTGCTTTTTTTTTCACAAAGAAGGAGAATGTTGCAATGCACTGTTTTCTGCATCACTATGCAGCAATGAAATAATGCTGAATTAGATGATTTTAACATTTCTGAGAAGTTTGGGGGAAGCTGATATGACGGCTGGATGAAATTGCTCTAAAAGGCACAGCACATGGAAAGACTATAAGCTCTGAGGCCGCAGAGTCTTTCAGAAGTGGTTTACTGGAATCATGTTTCATATTTTATATCAAAATCACATAGGAAAAAAAAAAGGCACAACTTAATCAGTGCCACCCTGATTGTTGCATGTGGTGTTTCTTTTTCTTCAGGATAAACTATATCAACATAAAATGTTCCTGATGAATGAAGGACTCCTTTTTTTTGCCGAAGGAAGGACTAGAGAAAATAATGGAACAGCAGCCATCACAGATAATTCCCAAGGAATGCCTACTTTTTCTATATCAACACATAATGTTCCTAACAGATAAAGGAGCCGTTTTTGCTGGTTTTACCAAGGAAGTGCTAAAGAACACAAAATTTCATCACACTAGGTCACAAATGGGACTGCTTGAAAGAAGTAAAGCTCTGTAGTCCTCCCAAAAGATGACTTTTGAGTAACTAGGGAGCATCGTGCTCCCCAGACTCCAGCTGGTTAGCTGCTTAGTTGTAGTTGCTGGTTAGCTGGGCAGCAGCTGCCTGTGCAGAGCTGAGACCTCCCAGGCACACACCTGCCGGCAGGACTGACAGGTGCTTTAGGACTGTCCACCCTTTTGCACGGGAATGGGGAAGCAGACTCTCATGTGCAACCTCAGACCTCTCCGCAGGTCTCCTTCTGTTCTGTGCCTGAGCCTCCCTGGTGCAGACAGCTGGACCATTTCCACAGCACTCTCTTGATAACGTGCTTCTTAATTTGCCTCAGTGATCCTAGCCATCATGGCACTCTTAATTACCGAATGTGTGTGAGCAAAGCATTCGGTAGCCTGTCTCTCGCAGCCGCACGGGGCAGCTGCAGAGCAAAGGTGCCGGACTGCAGTGGGTGCGGGAGAACCCAAGTGCCACCCCGGCAGCGAGCGCCCGCTCTGCTGGCAGTCCTCGCAGCCTGTGCCAGCTTCTGTTCCATCGCTTCCTACAGCACCGCGGGGGCCATAGGAGAAATCTGGCTGCAAAATAATGTGATTTCTGCTTTAATTAAATGAAACACTTGTATTCGTTTCGAAAAGGTACAGACATTTTGCGCGCACACTCCCCGCCCCCCGCCGGAATCACGGTTTTCAAAGGAAACTGATTGCCATCACATGCATTAAAAATGGTATTTAACAGTGACTCTATCAAATGTACTGAAATTTCTACATTATGTGCATAAATGTAACATGTTTCACCTTCTCTATCTAATCCAAAAGCTTCTTATTTTCCATCCACCCACTCGGGCACACAGTTATTCATTAGGTACAAAAATGAACTGCACACCTTAAATATATTCAGATTATTGTAAAACTGCCTCCACCTTGCTACCAGAATTGCCAAGGTAAAAATATCTATCTCTTTCTCAAAAGATAGATGGTGATAATATAGAAATGTTTCTACTTCCATAGCACCTATATTAATACAAGGAGTCAATTCTATTTAAAAATAAATTCACACTTGAACAGTTGCTGTACTCTATACATGTATTTCACACACTCAGAAAAAAATTGTTAAAAAAGTTATGTAGCTGTAGTCAAGCATTTAGAAGTTAGAAAATAAGAGTGAACAAGAATCTTCTGTGCTTGAAGAAACTTTTTTCTCCCCATTCCTGTATAAGCATTATGATATAGTCCACAATTACATGAAAATGTACTTTTTTGCCACAGGAATCCATCTTGTTTAAACCCAAGAACAACTTTTTCTCTTCAAATTGTTCTACTTCAGCCACCTGTGCCATGGACATCTGTAATATTATTTAATGTCCCCTCTGGCCTAGTTTTCTAGGCAAACAAATCGTATGATTTGTCCCTCAGAACCCACTGGGTAGGCTCAACCAAATACAATGGAAAAGTGGAGGTTTTAAAGAAGAAAACCCTTTCCAAGCTTCACGAAAAACAGGGAGAAGTGAAAGCCCTATCAATGCCTTCATCAAAGCAAAGGCTGAAGATGAACCCTGCTCTGCTGCTGGAATTCAGGTGGCACAGCCCTGAGGTCCTGCACCTCAGGGAACCTGCCTTCACCTGTCCTGCTGCACCAGGGCCACCCACATCCCTGCTGCACCCCTCACTTGGCCTCTCTTTTCTAAGCATCTGCTTTTTTAAAATAATCTGCTTTCTTTGAAAATTGGAGCATTTTTTGACCCCAAAAGTGCTCCAAGTGTGTTATCTTACAGCCTGGGATGATGGGGATTACACTACAACCAGACTTACATCCAGAAATCTGGTTCACTCTTTTCTTCTTTCCCTCGGTACTCCCATTGGCCTCAGCCTCTTGCTTTTGTCTGGCTGATCATGTTTTGGCTCTATAGTTCTACCTTACCTTCCACACTCAGTTTGTCATCAAAACTCCCCCTCTGAGCTGAACATTTGGGCTGTGCTATTTAGGCTTGCAGCCTGGAAATCTGTGGTAAAAATTCTACACACAAGGCATGTCAGGGCAATTTCAGTATGAGGTGATAAAATTCCCCTTGTTTCTATGCACACAAGTCACCTTTCAGCCAATGTTTCCAACAACTGCCCAGTCTCTGATAACCCTCAGTGTAGCTAAGATGGAGCTGGGTCACAGACTGTAGCAACAATGCCTATGTCAGAGAAAAAAAAAAAAGAAGATATAAAAAAGCAACACACTACCTGAGGGTTCATCAGCCATCCCTGCCAAGCACAGATCTTGGAAAACATATTGTAATTTTGCTAAAGACTGTCAGTAGAGATGTCTGCACATTGGCAGGAAATTGATTGATTCCCACTGTTCTTTTTATTCAAACTCTGCTTCCATTTTCCTCTTAAAAGACAGAAGTGTAGCAGTAGATGGTGGATAACCTCTGGTGTACTCACGGATGTCGTGCAATACACATATAAACGTTATCACATTGATTTTCCTGTGTGTGCCTTTACTGTCACTCCTCATTGCTGCAAATTATTAAATGAAGTACCAGGCAGTGAAAAACTACAAAACCTTTCAGTTTGGCACTATTTGTAACGGCAGCTAATCTGCTTGTGTCCATGAATATCCAACTCATCTACTAGGAATTACCATTTCCCCATTTTGTAAAGGTCCCAGTGTTAATTTTCTCATAGACAGCGATCACCTTTATTCTCTCTCTCTCTCTCTTGCTTTTTTAAGTCCTGATTTGATGATTCAGTTTGTATCCACATGCACTTAGTGACAAATAATGCTCTCCTTAGCAGAAAATGTCTGTTGAAGGGTTGCTGAGAGACTGGACATCAATCTACGGAAGAAACACTACAAAAACTACAGTGCCCACCTGCAGTGAGAGCCAAAAAAAAACCCAACCCAACTTAAATTCTAAAGTACACATCTATGCCTTATAATCATGATAAGATCTTTTGCTTGAGTTCCAACATGTCAACACTGAAATAGGATATTTTTTATTCTTAAATGGGTCAAATACTGGTGACTGAAATCAATGGCAAGATTCACCCTTACTGTGATAAAATGTAACCATTACGTGAGAAATTTAAACTGAAAAATATGAGTTTTAAAGCATAACATCTGCATTCTTCATGCCTTATGCTAATGAAATTATATATTGTTAAAGAGTCAGTTTTATATAGTTTGACTTTCTGTTGTTTCCAGTATGTTTTGTAATGTACACACCCATAAAAGAATAAAACAAATAAATAAAATGAATACTTTTCTGTAATTACATCAATCTAACATTTATCAATAAAATTTTAACTTTTCATACCATTTTATTCTGAAATGTTACTATATCTTGCAGCTTGCCTGGTCTTTGGAAGTTGCTTCAACAACTGAGCATATAGAATAAAACTACTGAAGACTGCATCCTGATAAGAATGGTGGTGAAAGTGTATCTTTGACACCTCTCCCTGTCCTTACAGTACTCTCCTTGTTATGTATTGTTATGAATGCTTTTAGCACTGCTGTATTGCTTCTAGGTCTGCTGTAGTGCAGTATAGACCCAGGGCATTGGGACAATGGAAAAGAGGGAAAAGCTTTTGGGATGAGTTATACACAGGGTAACAGAGCTGGAGAAGGAACAAGAAGGACAGAGAGAAAAGACTAGTGGCAGAGTACTCTGAGGGTGGCAATGTAAAGAACAAGGCTATTAATAACAAGAAACACATGTAGGGTGTAGGCTGGAAGATGGCAGATCCCAGCATTCCAATCAGCAACCTCATCCTACTGCTCCCGGAAAACCTCCTTCCTTATCCAAAGGATGCGGAGCCAAACTACCATCCCACTTATGTTCTCTCTTTGCAGAACTACCTGTGAAGACAGACTTCCACAGGAAACACAAGTCACTTCACTGCTCTTCCACTTGTGTCTGTGTGCAGCCTTTTTCCTAGGACGCACCACCGGTAGAGAGCTGGGTACTGCATGAAGAGCATCAGCTGGTGGGACACCTTTTCATGCTCCTTGCAGTCCTGGAAAGAAAGTCATAGAGGACAGAGGGTTACACTGAGGGAGTTCACAAAAGACTAACTTGTTCTCCCGAATATATTTTGAAGGTACTCCTGAAACAGCAGAAATGTACGCATTAACATAAATCTTACAGAGTAACTGGAGCCTGAAGCAGTCTACAGGAATCTTGTTCATTGCATCTGAACATCAAGTTCTGCTGTGAGTCCATTAACCCGAACACTAAGACTGAGGTTCAACCAGTACCAAGAAATTTCTTTACTGATCAGCTCTGAAATAGTCCTGAGAATCACAAGGCACTTTTAAATTCCTGGCAAACTTTCATCTGATTCACTAAAGAGCTAAGAATCATCTTTAGGAGGGCCAAACTCTAATTTGACAAATCCCTGAGTCACAGCCCCAAACCGAGTTTAACCCACACAGCATTAGATTAAAAACACACCAGTGTAAAATTTTGATGCTCACTCTATCTTTGTTCTTGAACTACTTTCCTCCCACATGTCTGCTAGACCTCCCAGACAAACAAATTGAATCTGAACTTACTCCTACCTTTACTGTAGTCCTTTTGCCACACAGATCAGGTGTCTTCCGTTCTCATCCACGAACTGCATCACTTCTGGCCTACTTCTTGTCAGCCCCCACACCGAGACACCCTCCACATCAAGTTTGTCCTGGTCTTACCTCTAAATTTTCCAGTACTAGAAGTGAAAATATTGGCAGGTTCCAAATTTGCTTCCAAGGCCTGATGTTGAGGAGTGAAGGGGACTAGTGAAGGGAACCTGATTATTTTTCACAAGAGAAATCAAGAAGAATAACAGTGATGATCTCCCGAGGTGCTGGATCCTCTCTCCCCCCAAATTTCTGGTGTATTGCTTCGGAAAATGATGACAACTGTTTCTGTTAAGCCATAGTTCTGTTCTAGACATAGCAAGAGACTGGACAAGTCAGTAATAAGTATAGCAGTGGAGCAGTAAAACTCGCAATAAAACCCTAAGATAATCAGAGTCACATTAAAAATTACAATTGAGAGGACCAACTAAGAAACCCAAGAAACTACCTGCAAAAGAAAGATAACTAGCACCTGGTTCCAATGAAGTGTTGTCATGGTTTATTTTGAGGCCTGGGGCTCATAAAAGCTATTTTGTGTTCATCACCTCCATCCTGTTCACTTTGGGGCTGCTGTCCAGCTCAGAGATGACCCCCAGCAGGAAGCAGGCAGATAGACTGAAAACAAGATCCAATCATGTTCCTCCAGACTGTGCAATCAATGTGCAATACTGCCAACACAGTCACACAAAAATTAGAGTTCTTTTGTTTTCCCTGTGTTTTACCTGTCAGCAGCTGATGTACAAGACAGCCATCCATAGTGATTGAAATCCATCCTGTGGACGGTGTTTGCCACCAGATATAAAACTGCTAATATAATTCACTCGTGTACCACTCAAGTATTAAGCTAATGCCCCTCTTAAGCTTCTCTGAAACTCAGAGCTTTTTCACACAAAGAATAATCTACATTCACAGTGCCCACAGAACTTTAATCCAGTCTACTATTTCCAAGATATGAATGAAGCCATTTTAGTCACAGTTTAGGGTTTAATTCAAACTGTAATTATACTATCTTTTAAACAGAATTAAACATCTTTAAAAATGGTCTTTATCACATGTTCATATTTTCCTTTTTAGCATTACAGAAAACCGCAACAGGGAGAAAGCAATATTACCATGCCTCATCTAAATACTAAACAAAGATGTAAATATTCAGTATGATGTGCAGGGAATTAGTAGTAGTTTTAGCACTAATGGGACTTGCACTGCTAATTCTCCACATAGTTAGCTGAACATGTATCCCAAAGTACTTACCAAGAAAACAAAATTTTCAACTACATTTTAAAGTAAAACAGGCTTCAGCAGCTTTCTTTCTCTGAAACAAAACTTTAAACAAGGTTTATCTCTACAAGACTTCAGGACTTCACAGTGTTACTGCCATCCTAAAGGAAAATAGAATAAGACTCAAACATTATTTATAAAAAGAATTCTTACTACGGAATCAAGTCTCTTTGCATATTTGTTTATGCAGCATCTCCACTCTCTACTCTTACAGAAGTTGAGCACTTCACAGTTTTAGTGCATACATGGCATTGCCTGTGAGGAAATGAAAAGGTCTACCTGACTTGACAACAGAGTTGATACCCTTCAGCTTTGCCTCTGATGCTAGATCATCAATTTCCTTTTTCACGAAGTGCTGATGAGCACCTCTGCACTAAAAATGTCTATCAGGGAAGAAAGAAACAAGTCTGAAATGTTAAGCCATTTGTCTTATGCCAGCATCCCCCTTCATGGCTTAGATACATCTGTGACCTACAAGGAAGCAGGAGACAGGGAAGGAGTTAATTTTAAGTGACCACCTTCTCATTTTGTGTCTTTCAGAGAAAAGGGTATGACTTCTGCTAGAAGCAACTTAAACTTTTCAAGATAATACCAGCAAGAATCACTGTGAAGATCTAGGTCATGAGGGGTTTCTTAGTTGCAAAGAACTTGATAATTCTGGAAAATGTGTAAGACAGAAATAATCAAAGCAGCACAGGACCAAAGCAGTTTCTCATTTGAAAAAGTATATTTTATGACATATTTTTTAACTTGCTAAGATAATGTTTCAGTTACATTTAAAATTGTATACCACTTGCCATGTATTAGAAATGACAGATACTTTCTAGCAATAGATATTGAACTATACCTCAGCCATTCCTCCTCTTCACTTCTGACTTGCCCTGACTTTCTTGTGAGTGGAAGTATTCCTCCGTGCAATTGCTTTATTTATTATGTTGCCTTCCGTCATTTTCAGTGCAACTGTATGGCTCATTCCTAAGGTAAGGAGACAACCATTTTGTTGGCCATTAGCACTAAAAGTAAGACTTTAAGGCTAGAATGAAGACTTGCAGAAAAACTTCTCAGACATGGTTAAAAAAAAATAGAGACAGATATACCAAATGCTAGGAATTGCTAGTAGTGTAATAGGCAACAAAACAGAAAATACAATTATAACCTTGTATAAATATGTATTTTCCCACAAAATGAATACTGTGTACTGCTCTGGTCTCCCCACCTCATTTAAAAAAAAAAAAAAGAAAGAAAGAAAAGAAAAAAACAATCAGAAATGGAAAACCTACCGAGAAAAACTACAAGGATGATCAAAGTTATTGAGTACACTGACCACAAGAAGTGGTTGAGACTAAGAAAAGGCAATGGAAAGCAGAAACGAGGTCATTGGAGCAATGAGTAGCAAGAGGAAGTTGGACAACAGTGAACTGTCAGAAGAATCAGCTTCTTTATGCAGACGGCAGCAGACCTGTGAAAATCTTTGGCAAAGGACCTTTCTGCCCAAAAGAGCCTTACTTTCTGGGGGAGATTGGCTGAGCATTTGGAAGAGAGATCCACTGAGGTCACTGATAATCCAAACCAATTCTGGTTCAGGAAGCCGCCCCCCAAAAAAGGTGAAGTCTGGGAGAATAAGGAGGAACTAGCACACAGGCTTGCCCAGTTCTTACTCTGAGCTCACCGTGCACTTGTGGCCACTGCTGGAGACAATCCAAGGCGCTATGGCACACATGGCCTTTGAACCAGCAGTGTGATTAACAGGTCATTGTACAGACAGGTGAATTCCTGATCAATGTGATGTCAACTCGATGGCCGAAAACTGTAGGAGGATTGATTTAGATTCAATATTAGGAAGAAATTCTTTACTGTGAAGGTTGTGAGGCACTGAAACAGGTTGTCCAGAGAAACTATCGATGCCCCAACCCCAGAAGTGTTCAAGACCATATTGGATGGAGCTCTAAGCAACCTGCTGTAGTGAAAGGTTCTCTGCCCCCTTGTTTATTCACCTCTCAGCATATGGAACTTCTTTGGCAGAGCTGAACAATGTTTTTCTGGTTATCCTATAATGGGGGAAGAGAGAAAGCAAAGACAACTCTAGAAATCTTAAAAGGAAATATGTAACATCAAGTCAGTGGAAAAGGACTCCAAATGAATATAAGTACTCTAAATTTTCATTTTTTCCCAAAATTCCCTGAAGGTTTTATTGAACAGGCACTCGCTCATGATCTGCACATGTTAGAGAATCAGCAGAATCAGAAGCACATTCCTAACTAAGCAAGAAAAATTAAAAATGGCTTTTAAAAAGATTGTAATATAAATTGATTATGAATGTAAGATGATGATATTACTCTGGTTCTGCAGTTAGAAGACATCCTGAATCCTTCCTTCATGGCTGAATGGTTTTACAAAAGGAATGTTTACTGGTAAATATGGTGGATGAACTGGATGAATGAATGTTTGTTCAGCTGATTTGCCATTTTCTATTTTTTTTAATCCCTGAATATAGTTAGTCTTTTAGTCTTTTTTTTTTTTTTTTGGTCTCAGGAATCACTGGACAGAATCTTGACAAAGAATGAAATCCTCACCATGCTAATTTTAATGGAAATGTTACCATTGTTTTGATTGGCACTAAGATTTGATAGAGAATTTCTAAGGTCAGGTGTAAAAACCCCAGGGAAATGGACCAACTTCCTTTAGTTGGTAAAACTGCCCTGTATGGAAATTCCTGGGTTTTTTTAGTTGGAGTGACTTGTCAGGATTTAGCTTAAGGTGATGCCAGTACAATCCAGTATTACAACAAGAGACAAACTGTGCACAAAAGACAGCCCCACTGAAAGCTTTTCAGTTTAGCTCAACCTTCTTCTAACAAACAGAACTGGGAATATCTCATCAACCATTGCTAAAGCATATGCTGAAAGCTGATCAGTAGTTCTGACTGGGAGGAATCGTCTTGAGTGGGAGCAAAAAGACATTGGGAAAAAAACCCCAAACACGGATCTTGATAGAATTCTAGTCATGGGTAAGGTCCCAGCTCAGGCCACAACCCTGGCAACACATTTTTTAATGTTTTAGCTCCTTTGGTTCTGCCACCAGTGGGTATCTAAGGCTCCCCAGGCACAGTGCCGCAGGTGCACATTCCCTAAGTGCCAGCAACATGAGCTCCCAGCAGCCAGTGATGCTTGTTTCACCCTGCTCTTGTCAGAAGGGAGATCCTACTGCAGACCAGGTGTTGCAGACAGTCTCTGTACCTATCATTCTCTCTGTACAGGCTTTCCTGTGTGACTCTTGCAAGGGCAGATCAGTGGCAAGTGCTGGAAATTATTCCTGCATCAAGGTCACACTGTGAGACCCGTGAATATGCTGGAAAAGACCCAAAGAACCAGTGCAACCAGTGAGGAAGTGCTTCTATCAAAATAGAATCTTCTTTGCCCTAATTTCTTTCTCTCCTGCTTTTACACTCCATGCAGTATTACTGCTACTGCAAATATGTTAATGTAAGATAAACCTCTTCTGTTTCACTCCCATTTGAGAGCCCTGCTTTCTGTAATACTATACAAATGATCCTCAAGAAAATCTGAGATGGTTTTGCCACAAAGTACACTGAAAGAACTTTGGATCAGAATTCTAGCAGCTGTCAAAATCTATATCACAACTTTGGCTAACAGTAGGAAACAGTTTGGACCCCCAAATTAATCCCCAGTATTTTGCTTACATCAAGAGTATGGTTTTATAAAATGCTGCCAACATATTCCAGAGAACACCCCTCAGTCAAGAATTATGGAAAAAGTTTGATTTTTTTCCAGGGATGTATGTTTAAAGGGGATCTCATTTCAAACAAGCTTGTGCTCCTGAAAGACTGTGAGAGAGAGCAATGTTCTCTGTAACACAGTAAGGGCTGTTTCCCATGACACAGTGGAAACTTTATGAACGGGTCTTGCCAGCAGAAGCCGTTTGACAGTGAAATCAGTGTATCTGTAATAATAATACATTGAAAAAGGCAACAGAATTTTGAAACGCTCTACTGGAAAAAGATACATCTTTGGGAACATAATGTAAGCATCTTGGAAGTTCTGTGACTATTGAGCAACACTCACTGAAACATCCCCAGCAGGAGTTATCTGAGAGTCTGTGTGGAAGGAAAGATTGCTGCGAATAGAGCTAATCATGTTAAATTAATTGGACATCTGGGTCCTAGTTCTGAATCCATGTACCTGAAAACTATGAATGAGCTCATGTGGAAAAAGAAACCGCTGCAAGCTCTTCCTCAGTCAGATGTACAACAGTTCTGTGCCTTTCTAGGACACTTCATTATTTTCTCCTACATATTTACTAGTAATACAGAACAGTTTGATAACTATATAGGGATGCACCCAGTCGTCAGATCTGTAAGAGACCACTCAGAACTGATCACTGACTTGCAATAAAAGTCTGAGTCTGTCTGTAATTCAGGAAGCCAAACTTCATCTACACTTTTTTTTTTTCCTGAGACATCTTTTGCCATCAGAGGTAGTATTTTCCCAGACCTGAAGGTGGAACTCTTGTTCCTTTGATGATCTTTACGTGAGTGACATAGCATTTTGCATTGTCATTTTTAGCTCGAGGAGATTTGGGCTTCTCTGAAGTCACTGCTGAGTTGTCTGGAAGACCACATTAGCACTGGTAGCAGAACTGGACAGTCAGGCATGAACATCATGTTCACAATGAGATGTGCCAGGAGTTCTTCAGATGTTGCCTGTTAGAACTCACACACACAAAACCTGTTCCTTCATTTGCTGCTATACAAGTAGACTTCTTGGTCTTTCTCTGAGGTCATCAAGTTTAAGGAAAGGAATGGCTGAGTATAACCTTGTGGTTGTGCCACCTTCACATTGGATCAATGTATTCTGGTGTTTATGCTTGAACTACAGTGTACCTTTGAAAAAAATCTCCATTTTTTTTAATTGACAATTTTGCATTGTTTCAAAACAGTTTCACAGACAATTTGATCCTAGAGCAAACTAAGATATGACATATTCTTAGCTTCATTTTTATTTTAGTTTTGCTTTCAGAATTTTGTAATTTTCTGAAAACCAACACTTCTTCCCTTCAAATATCTCTAAGTACCACTTAGACACGTACTACTATGCTTATGACAAAAGTACCTCCTCACCTTCATTGGATTATACTTTTAAAATACCTCATGTTAATGCACACCTTCCACACCTTTCATAACTTTCTTGTGGACTCTTTTCAGTGTTTAACATCCCTTTGAAGTGTTAATGCTCAAACTGAAGGCCGTATTTTGATAATGGTTACATCAGTTCTATAAAAAGGGGGAATATCTATTCCACTTGTATTTGATGTTCCTCTGGTTTTCTTCGGAGTATTAGCTATCAAAAGCTTTGTTCTGAGAGCTCATCTTTAGCTGATTATGTCCAGGTCCTCTTTAGCACTGTCTCATGCCAGTCATTCTCCCTCAGATCCCAGGTGTGCCTTTAAGGCTTTATCTTGAATGCATGATCTCCAATTTTACTAGCTTCAGAGGAGTATTTCTGCAAGTGAGACAAGCTTACAAAGCAATTCAAAGGAGTTTATCTGAGTGAATTGCTCTCACCTCTATTTATAAGAGCAAAGTAGTCATTTGGTATTTTTGTCTAGGTGGTTTCTAATAGCACCAGGCCAAAAATAACATCAAGACAACCTAATGACAAATCTTCACTTAGAATTACTCCTCTCAAGAACTGTCACCTGAATCACTTATTATGATCTTATTATCACTTATTATGAGGAAAGACTGAGGGAACTGGGCCTGTTCAGCTTTGAAAAGAGACAGCTGCGAGGGGACCTCATCAATTTCCTACTTCCCATCAAGTATCTGAAGGGAAGGTGTCAGGAATGGAGCTGGGCTCTGCTTAGTGGTGCCAAGCAACAGGACAAGAAGCAACAGGTGGAAACTGATGCTCAGGAAGTTCCACCTGAACACTAAAAAGAATTTCTTTTCTGTGCTGGTGACTGAGCACTAGAACAGGTTGCTAGAGAGGTTGTGGAGTCTCCCCCACTGGCGGTATTCAAGAACTATCTAGATGCAGTCCTGTGCAATGTGCTGTAGGATAACCCTGCTTGAGCAAAGAGGTTACATCAGACGATCCACTGTGGTCCCTCCCAACCTGACCCATTCTGTAATTCTATGATTCTGTGAACCACACAGAATTTGCACTCCTCATTGTATTTATGAGAATAGCATACTGCTTTACATCAGATGGAAGCTATTACATCAACCTCACCGCCTTTATCTACCAGACTTAAATTCAAACACATTTAATCAAATATTTTTCATAAAAATATATTGACTGGAATTTAATTATTGGCATTTAATGGTTGTATCTAAGGTCAGCACTTCCATTATTCTGCTCCTAATCTGGGTCAAACTATCAATGCTAGGCTGTGTCATCATCCTTAACCTTTTTAAAATATATGTTCAATGTAAGCTTTTTTTTTAGTACCCTGGCATTTCCCAGTATTCCACTGCCATTCCAGAAGCTGTACTGTGAGCAGCCAACTAATGAAGCCATGGGATTCTGTTGATTTGGATTCTTCAGCCCCTAAATAGGCATAATTATGACTAAAATTTATTCTCCATTAGCCCTCTGAAAATCCCATCTAGCAGTCTAGAACTATGTCTGTGTAAAGTGGATGGCTAATATATACACACTGACTGCCTGGCTGTTTGCTGCTAACAAGAATGTGTACGAGCTGAGCTTTTTGCTTACTAGTTCTTCACTGAGGAAACAAATTTAGGTTTATTTCCTCGGTGACACATCACTTTCCACAAAACTTATAGGACCATAATGACTTCCTCCAAACTAGATTGGAACTGGCCAAAAAGTCATGGAACAACAGATAACAGATAACACAAATCTTGTTTAGAACATCACAACCAACATACATTCGTATTTGTTACTCTGGAGATCTTTCTTAACTTTGTTTTATTAATGTTTAGTTTAAAAATGGTCTAATACTGACATAACATAGTTGCTCTACAGATGTTACCAGGTACCCAGACAGCTTTACACTTCTATTCAGAGGTGATAAATTGATCAGAAGTGATACCAGGCTGCCCTCGGAGGTTCTGCTCCACCTGTCTCACAGGTATGGGCACGCCTACAGGGAGCAGATGCCCTGCCAGCCAAGGGGGGATGTGGTGTCGGGGGAGGATCCAGTGATCAGTGTGTCAGGCACAAACAAGTTACACTTATTTTCAGATTTATTTCCAAAACATACTGGTGGAATGGCCTGAAGTTGTGTCAGGAGAGGTTTAGGTTGGGTATCGGGAAAGGTTCTTCACCCAGAGGGTGGCTGGGCACTGGAACAGGCTCCCCGGGGAAGGGCACATGGTGTGCTCTTGGGGATGGTCCTGTGCAGGGCCGGGAGATGTACTCGATGACCCTTGTGGGTCCCTTCCAGCTAAGAATATTTTACGATTCTATGAAAAATTCTTAAAATTTTGTCGGGAATCTTTGGCTCTCTTTTAGAAGAATACATTTAACTTTTCCCTCCGGATAAGCCCTTATCTCAGACTCCCGGTACCCTCTCCGTGGCCAGGACAGCTTCTCCGCCTCCTTCTCTTCCTCCTCCTCCTCCTCTCCGTCCCCTTCCCGCCCCCGACCGGTCGTTCCCGAAGGGAAACAAACATGTGGAAGATGGCCCGGGGGCGGTGGAGGGGGTGTGCGTGTGGCGGGCGGGGGCTGGGCCGCTGCCTGCGGCGGAGGGGGAGCCCAGCGCCGGCTCCCGCCCAGCGTCCCGGGGCCGCCGCCGGCCGCGGTCAGCGCCTGAGACACGGCCGCCCCATGGTGAGGGGGTGAGGGACCGCGGGCGGGCGAGGGTCGAAGGGAGCGGGGACCAGCGGGCAGCGGGGCCGGGGCGGCTCCGCTTTCGCTTTCGCTCCCTGTGCCAGCGAGGCAAGGGAAAGAGCCGGGCCGGGCCGGGGCCTGGCGGACGCGCGGTGGGCGCTGGGCTGGGCCGCTGCGGACGGGGCCGGTAGGAGCAGCAGCGCGAAGCGAGCGCCAGGTTTGCCCCCGCGACTCCTGGTTCCGGGCCCTCGGCGAGGCCGCGGCGGCCGCCGC
>VXBT01006368.1:145342-221049 GCA_013400235.1 Oriolus oriolus
CTCCGGCGTGGCCCGGGCCGGGGCCGGTGGCAGAGCGGCAGGGGCTCGTCCCGCTCCCGCCCCTGCCCGGCGGAGCAGCTGGGGGTGCCCAGCCGCGGGTCCCCCCAGCGGCGGCTGGGCCCGAGGTCCGCGCGCGATCAGGTCGTGGGGAGCTGATCCGGGGCAGAACTTGTCACACCAGCTTGGATTGTCTTGTTTACTTATTTATTTATTTACTTGTTTGCTTATTTGGTTATTCTTTGCAGCGTGACGAATTGTTTAGCCTGGCGTTGCTCAAGCTTTTAAAACAGTATGTCAGGAAAAAAGAGCTAGTTTAGTCTGCTTGAAGCCTTTATGTAAGACTTAAAGCCTGTCTTTATCTTTTATGCTTCTGGTCTCTTCACGCTTGCCTTGTCTTTCCAGGGCACGGTACGGGCAGTGTAGGCCTCCAGAACCTGTTGGTCTTAAGCTGCACCAGGGGAGGTTTAGGTTGGACACTAGGAAGAATTTCTTCACGAAAAGGTTGATTAGACATTGGAATGGGCTGTGCAGGAAGGTGGTGGAGTCACTGTCCCTGGAGATGTGTGAGGAAAGACTGGCCATGGCACTTAGTGCCATGGTCTAGTTGAGAGGGTAGTGTTGATAGGTTGGACTTGATGATCTCGGGAATCTTTTCCAGCCTAACTGATTGTGTGGTTCTGGGTGAGACCAGAGGTGTAGTTCTGTTAATACTGAGAATTCAGGATCGGGGCTCTGGTTGCAGGTTGAACTGCTGCGGCCTCTTACGGCAGGCGTCAGCCCCACTGCAGACTCGCTCCACCGGTTCAGCTTTGTGCAAAAGGTGTTCACGTGTTAGTCATTAGCTATTTTCTGCCCTTCTGCGGCTGGCTTAAACATACAAATCCAAGACAAAATGCCTGTTGTCTGCTCTGATTTCTCAAAATGCAGTCATGTGCCCTTGCCTTGCCTGGATCAAGTCTGTGTTGCCAGGTGATCCACAAGAGTACAGGTCTGCTGGGAACCACAGCCTGAGGTGCAGCTGCTGATTCTGGGTGTTCTGTGGGAGATCCCACACACATGGCTGTTTATCCCACCAAGCAGTTCCATGTTACTTTGTGAACACACTGGGGCTGGTGACTGTGCCTTATTTCAGCCTAACAAAGCTATTTTCTTTTGATTTATTTTACAGACAGAATGAAAAAGATGTAATTTAGTCCCGAAGTGCAGTTTGGCTGTAGCCTACCACAGTAGCGTGTTCCTCACTAACTACAGGCCTCAGCCAAGTGGGCAATAGTGTATAGGCTGTCACTGCAATTTTGGGGCCAGTACAACTCTAGAAAATGTTTCTGGTGACCTTACAGAGAAAGCTGTTGTAAAGCCTCATAGTCTAATTAATTTTATTTGCAGGGAAAAACTTTTTGGCCTTTCAACCCTTATCAACAAGGCGTTTATGCTGGAAGTACTTTCTCTAGTGGCAGTGGTTGTCTAAAGTGTTGTGAGTGAATTAAAATCAAATCAGTGAATTACATTGTGTTTCCCTGGGCAAGCAGAACTCCTGAGGTTTGTTGTGTGTTGTTGTACTGCGTTTGAATGGAGAGCACTAGGCAGTTTAACAAAAGTTTATGAGTGTTAACATTTGCCATGTATTAGGAGCATTTTCTGAAATTCATAATGACAAGTAACGAGTATGTTGCCATACATGGGAAGAGTTTTACATCTGGTTGACTGCAACTATGTGACTTGTGCTGCTACAGCGTGCTTTGGATATGTCTTTTTTATTGACAGAGTTGACTGGAAGTTATTCTGCATCTCAGTCTTGATCACTTCTGGGTTAGTGTTATTTCAGTCACTGATACTCAGATCCAAGGACAGAGGCAAAATCACCTTCCTAAGAAGCTGAAGTTGAGTGCAGTGTTTTCACTTGCCTGAGGAGAGTGATCTGTAGGCCGGACAGGGCTGCTACTCAGAGGGATCTTGATGGGATGGAGAAATGGGCAGACAGAAAGCTCAAAAATTCCAGCAGAGGCAATAAGAAAGCCCTGCACCTAGAACAGGTTGGGAAGACTTGATGGAGAGCAGCCTTACAGAAAAGGACCCATGTGTTGTGGTGGACAACACACTGGTTAGAGGGCTGGAGCACCTGATACTCAAGGAGGAACAGAGGTGTGTTTGTTCAGCATTAAGAGAACATGAAGGAAGGAGAGATCTTAGTGTTGCAGGTAGAAGCTGTAGAGCCAGACTGCTCTTGGAGGTGCATGACAGTGGGATGAAGAGCAGTGGACACAAGCTGGTTTAGCTACAAGGGAGGTCTTTGTTTAGTTTGTTATTAGCCTGTACAATAGTCAAACACTGAAGGAGGGGTCTAGTGAGTGTGTGGTGTGTCCATCCATGGAGGTGTTAGAACTTGACTGGACAAGGGCCCATGCAATGACATCTAATTCAGCTTGTACTGGATGGCATGTGAAAACTCCTGCCAACCTAAACTGTTGTGTTACTCTGTGATTACTGAAAGAACAGGCATTATTACTTCAGAAATGAATTGTTAAAATTATCCTTAGGAGAACGCAAGTCAAATAAAGTATGCAAGGTTTCCTTGAAATTGCATCAGCAACAAGCAGAAACTCATAATGTTATTTATTTAATGTTCATATTATATGAACTTTAAAAAAAGTAAGACATTGCATTGATAATTTATGGCTTAGAATTTTTGTTGCAGAAGCTACTATACTCTTTGAGAGAAAATTAAGCAGGAGACCTGATGGGAATGTAAAGAGTTCTTATATTTCTTTCTTAGTTTTTCAAACTTGCTGCACAGTGAATTTTAGGCAGCAGTGTCTTTAAGAGACTGGTAGACAATGTCATGGAAGTTATTTTACTGTCTGGGAATTCTTAAGGAGAAGAAAATGACTACCCAGAGCCCTGCCTGCAGCCAAATCTTCAAAATTCAGATGATCTACCCAAGGCACATGGCCGTTGTTTACATTAACTCTGCTTTCACAGTGCTCTGGGTTGTAAGTCATCTAAACCATCGGTTTTGGCTCTCATCAATCTCTAGATGTCTTGAAAGGTTAAGGACAAAGTTATGGTGAGTTTAGCTTAGTCTCTACTGCATTTCTTTTAAGACAGAAGAATGGGCCATGTGTGTCTGTGAGTTCATGTTGTGTTATTATGTTTGGAGAATTTGTGTCATCGCTTCTTCAAGATGATTCAGTATGAAAGAAAAGCATGACATAGCTGTTAAATATCTTTAAGGAACCAATTTTTAATTAACTCTAGCTCATAAACTCATAGATTAGTGTATAATCTGTCATGAAATTAAATGTGTGCTTGAAGAGGAAGTACTGCAGTTTGGAGTTTGATGCTTTTTATCTTCTGGACATGATTAAAAAAAATCAGTTCTAGACTCAGAATAGAGTTCAACTGTGATATATGAGTGCTTTTTCAAAAGTTAGGGACTGTAGTGACCAAGGTATAGTAGTATGTATTTTTTATCATCTTGCATTTAAACTACTGTTTTTAGAATGGTGAAAAGAGTGAATCAGTATAAAAGGATTAAAGTTCTTTTTGCAACCTGAAAAATATGAGGTCACCCTCCCACTGCAGGTTTATTTGAAGATTTGTTTGAGGGACTATTAATATTAAATGCCTTAGGTTAGGAGAGGATTTGTAAGACTGCTTGATAGTGTGTCTTTATAATTTGAAGTGAGGATGATTTAGCAATGACGGCAAAGTCAGTTGATGAAATAATTTCCTTTTGAGGTTCTGAAAAAAGAAAAGATGTGTCATTGAAACCTTGAAGGTTGACTTCCCCTAAGTTGGTCTACTCTCAGTAAACATTCAGTTTTCCATGATTTTCAGTTTCTTTGTTGGGTGGGATGGATACAGGAGGCAAGCCTTCTGTTAGCATTCTGTTCTCCTGAAAAACGCAGTGTTGTTTTATATGCCACTGTCTTCCTCCCTATACCAGAAGTGCTTTCCCTTTCTTGCTAGAAGATGCTTCCCACTTGGCTCCTTTGAGTTTGGAGCAGGTTTGTACATGTGCTGCCTGCAGCCTGCATGAGAGGCCTGGGGCTGAACACTGAGCAGTTCACTGAGTCAAAGACCCAGTGCCATGAACTGGTGTCTGCCCTCACGTTCTCTCTGCCTGCAGGAATCACAGGTCTCAGAAAAACATCAACACCCTCCCTTTGCATTTTCACACCATAGGTGGATGTGAGAAAAGTAATGTCTAATTTCACTGTTGATAATACATTTGACTGTGTGAAAACCGGGAATGTTTTTTAACCTGTTACATTCTGCTGTGCCTCACCTGTACCAGGAGGATTATGCTGGGTTAATTACTTTAAATCAGTTTAGTTAATGAGAGAGGAAAATCAGGGGAAGCTTTCTGATACAGTTGCTGATGTAGTTCAAGTACTTCCGTATAACCAAGTTAGCACATGTCTTTTTACTGACACTTGTGACAAAACTTTCTCATAGGTGTCTTCTTTCCCCTTTGTGCATTCAGCATAATGGAATTTGTTTATGTTACTCTTATGCTCTATAGATAAATGCTATTGCATATAATACTACACATCTCTCTTTTAGGGAAGTGAAATTAAAAAATTATGTTTTATGCTATGCAGGGAACAGAATTCAGGCTGCTTATGTACCTACTGGTCCTGCAAATACTTCAGCAGCCTGTTTATACCCCTTGCTAGGTGATGCCTTAATCATTTTCAGCAGGGGACATACACAATTTGGAGTGCAAATGTTCATTCAGGAGCTCATAACATTTCCAGGAAATGGAATTCCAAAATTTATTTTATTCTGGTGTCTTTTCAGGACATGTTTTACAATTTTTAAGATGATTCTGAATGTGAATTGGCAAAATGTGAACTCTGATCAATTGAAGCATCTAATTGGAAGTTTTTTTCAAACCTTTTCATGTATCATTATGCTGCAAAGCATGTTTGCCTCTGCCTTAATTACTTAGCTGGTTTTTTTCTTGTTAGTGTTAAGTTTTATGAAAAATGATCCCCAAAGCCTGCAAATAAATAGAGATAGTGCATTTAAATGCAAATATCCAGATATTAAGTATTAATACTGCTTAATTGTGGTTTTGGGAGATATGTGATTATTAGAAAAGACTGATTTATCTTATTTTGATTTCTTTACAGAGTGATTCAAGTTTACTCCTTCTTGTTTAATTTTTTGTTTGTTTTTAGGGGTTTTTACCTTGGTGAAGGTATACTGGACAGCTGTTGACCTGAAAGCTGCTTTTAGGATGTCTGAAGATGAAGAAAAAGTTAAACTCCGCCGAATTGAACCTGCAATTCAGAAATTCATTAAAGTAGCAATTCCAACAGATTTAGAAAGGTTGAGAAAACACCAAATAAATATTGAGAAGGTTAGTGTTCACTTTTTACTAATGTAGTTCTTTTTACACTATAGAAGCAGTCACGCTGAAAGATTATGTAGAGTTTTTGATGAGAAGTTGATGACAAAGTGCTTTAATTCAAATTTGGCTGAAGACGAAAGTTCTATATTGCCTTGTAATTATGTGCACAAAGGCCTCCACATTTTTAGTAAACATTGTTAGCAATAGTTTGGTTGAAATACTTGTATGATAATTTGCATTTTAGATCTTTTACATGCATTTTAGCCATAATGAATGTGTTACAGTACTTTTGTGAGCTGTCATGATGATTTTTCTCTTAAATACTTTCTGTAAAATTAACTTTCATCCGTGTAAACCAAACACCCCTAGAGGTAAAAGGATAATTTTATAGAATCTGATCCTGTTTATTTTACAGGCTACTTTTAAGCAAAAATCACTAATTATGTCCAATTGCTTAGAGCAGCAACATTATTTACTTATGATGAAGCCAATATCTCTAACCTCATTTCATGAATATTGATTTAAACCTTAGGTTCCAGAGATAGTCCAAACAATTAATCTCCTAAATCACTGTTTGAAGAAACTATAAAATCAATATATAATGAAATTTGACTTTGAATACTACTTTTCAGAGGAAGTGGCTACCTTCAATTCGTCATCATGGCTTCTCAGCTATTTGAGAGTCCAACTTTCTGTGTGACAGTTTTGGAAGACTTAAAAGCTATATCCTTAGGAAATAAGTTCTCTGTACATTTTCTTTCTTTCCATGTTTTCCCCACGAAAATTCTTGTTTTCTAAAGCACATTCCATGAATTGGATGGCCTTTCACTCCAAGGGGGAATAAAATGCATGTGTATCCAAAAGAATTACAGCTGTCTGTAAGTCTCTATTAGATAATAGCAATTGACTTGGTAGTACAGAAAGGTGGAGATTTTGTTTGGCTTACTGCCCTAAGCGTTGTTGGTGATATGCAACAATCCTTCAAAAAAAAAGTACTGTAAGACACTTTTTCTGCCTTGCTTTCAGTTTTAATTTCATTTCTTGTGACTGTGCCAAAGGATGTTGTGTGAAACACTTTTTACCTTTGGCTGGGGACCATTGTTGTGGTGGGAAGATACGTAAAGGTGACACAAAACGAGAAATGAGGGTATCTGAGTCTTACTGCAGTCTTACCTGAGTGTAGACATTTGAATAAGACATTTATTGAAAAGCTTTTAGCAGGAGATATTACGACAAACTTTTGAGTTCTCTCCATGTCCACTGGATACTTTCAAGGAGAGATGGAAGGGATCCAAAGCAGAAGCATCAAGGTTTCTTTCTGAAGAGGGCTCTCAAGAGAATGGACATAGAGCAAAAAAGATCGAGTGTCTAGGAGTAACCTAATGTTTTATATTTCTGTTGTGGAATACAAACTATTTGGCTATAGCACAATTATGATTTAATACCATGGAAATATGGAACTATAGAGTGATTTGGGTTGGAAGAGAAGCTTTAAAGATCATCTAGTCCAACCCCCCTACCATGGGGTGGGAACACATTCCATTACATCAGGTTGCTCAAAGCCCCACCCACACTAGGCTTGAACACTTCCAGGGCTAGGGCATCCACAGCTTCTCTGGGCAACCTGTTCTGGTGCCTCACCACCCTCATTATAAAAAAATTTCTTACGTCCAATCTCAGCTTCTCCTCTAAATGTTTAAAAGCATTGCTCCTTATGCTGTCACTACAGGCCATAGTAAAATGTCTTCGTCTTTCTCCTAAGCCCTCTTTATTTATGGAAAGGCTGCAATAGGGTCCCTCAAGAGCCTTCTCTTCTCCAAGCTGAACAATCCCAACTTTCTCAGCCTTTCTTCACGGGAGAGCTGTTCCGGCCCTTGGACCATTTTTATGGCCCTCCTCTGGACCTGACATAACAAGTTAGGGTTCCATAGATGTCTTTACTTCATGGACCTCCCTTAGTTTTAGATGTATTTGTTCGTGATAAAATCATAGAATGTTAAGGGCTTGGAATGGACCGTAGAGATCATCTAGTCCCAACCCCCCTGCCATGGGCAGGAACACCTTCCACTAGGTTCAAGGCCTTATCCAAACTGGCTTTGAATACTGCCAGGGATGAGGCATCCACTGCCTCCCTGGGCAACCTGTTCCAGTGTCTCACCACCCTCACAGTAAAAAACTCCTCTCTAATCTGTAACCTAAATTTCTCCTCTTTCAATTTGTACCCATTGCTCCTTGTCCTATCACTACAAATCCCAGAGTCCCTCTCCTGTTTCCTGGTAGGCCCCCTTCAGATACTGGAAGGTTGCAATGAGGTGTCCACGCAGCCTTCTCCTCTCCAGGCTGAACAGCCCCAGCTTCCACAATAAATAATGTCAATATCATCTCTTCTCAAGCTTTCCTATCCTTGAGGCCCCCAGGGTGAACATTGTCCAGGGGCATGGCCTACTTTGTGTTGCATGAAAGAGAGAAGTCAACAAGGAGGAATTCTCTGACCAAGTGGATGTTGTTTCTCTGGGTCTGCTAAGTCATTGGATTCTTTGGGCTTGTCACTAGCATCTTTGGAATTTCCAAGCAAAGTAATAAAACCTCTAAATATATAGAGCTGATGAGTGTGCTGAGCATTTCTAGTAGAAATTACGAAGAGCAGTAGAAGTTTCCTGAGGAATTTTTCCTAACTGGGTAACAGGGTTTTTTATCACTAGTTATTTGGACAATGTATTACAGTCAGTTGAAATTAAGTAGGTGGTTTTTCCCTAAACCCCTTTTGTTAAAACCTGAGAAATTCCTGTTTCAGTATTCTTTCAGGAGTGACTAAATTGGAAGATCTGCTGTTGATACAGGGCTTTTCAACCATTTTTTTTTAAAAGAACATTGGCAGCAGTTTTAATGGCATGGCAATTTATTCAGAGGTTATTATTCTGTTTCCTGGAAGAATGATGTTAATCTGACTTTGTTGAACACTAAACCTTTTATCTTCCGTGGCGCTACGAAGTCCTAACATGAAAGGACTTTTTGCTCTGAAAATAGGTAGTAACTTCAGATTTCTCATTGTATTTTAGGAAGCTGAGTAACTTGTGATCCTTATTGCTGTGGCATCTAAACGATGAAAATAATTAGGGAAAGATAGAGGCTGTAGTTAAAGTTTCTTAGTGGTAACAAAGCATATTAAGAAATTGAGGAGTTAAACTACATAAGAATACCTTACAAATCATGGTAAATATTTTGCCTCCTTATCTAAACAATTAAATAAATATTTTAATATTTTCTGATATTGTAAATGCATTCTTGGATAGTTTCAGCACACATTCCAGGAATCACAGCTTCTACTTCTATTATTTTACTATCTTTTTTATGCAAAAGTCTCTATATTATTTGTGCCAACTCCCTATAGCAGAGACTGATTTATTTTGATGATGAAAAAGTTGTTATGTGATAATATGCAGTTCTTTTACCAAACTTGCTCTCTGCTAAGGTAATAGTCTGGTCTCTGCCCCGTGGGCTGTACTGTATGGATAGTTTCCCACTGAAGTCAGTGGAGCCTCATGGAGGTGCCAGATCTGGCCTGACGGTTCTTGTAGCTGTGTTTGTAACTATATAGAAATGTTGAGTGTAAATGCAGACAGTAGCATCGTGTAATGAATGCCATTTTCTTTGTCAGTAGTACCAGATACCTCATTGTCCTATGGGACCAATACTGCTTATTCACTATTCCATTCTTTTCTCCTTCTTCTGCCATTTGTTCTACTGTTCTACAGTACTGTTCTACTGCATAAATCACCAAGTGATTTATGCCACAGCAGTGTCAGGATGCAATATCACATGGATGTTAAAAACTGATGCTGAAACCCTGGTTGTCTGTAATTCAGTAAAATACATTGTACAAAATTTTTCACAAAATACATTGCTATTTACCTCTCTAATTTTCTAGTGGAATTGTTTATGACTCAACTTCTTTACTGTCGGTTTTGGAAAATTAAAGTGATCATTTACCAAAGGTAGCTTTTTTCCTCCGTAGCCAGTTAGTAAAAATAGCAATTCTAAGGAGTCTTTTTCCTGTGTTTTAGTATCAGAGATGCAGGCTCTGGGACAGATTGCACGAAGAGCACATCAACGCAGGACGAACGGTTCAGGTAAGGATATGAAAATGGCTGTGCTACTGATGGGATTAAATTGCATACATAGTTCTGGTTACCTCAGGGATGGACCTTCAGAGAGACATGTATTTGACAGGTGGGTTTGACAAGCACACAGTTTTGCTTTACTTCATTTAAAAGGTAGGAATTTCCTAATTGTGTCCTATGAGGCAAATACAGTCAGAAATGTTTTCATATTGAGCAAGCAAAAGTTTGGATACTGTGATCTTTTGCAAACTATCCTCTTGCATTAATAAATTAGAAGACAGCTGTTGCAATAAAGGATACTGCTAATTTTAAAATGTGATTTCAGACATAGAGAACATCTGGACTACTAGTTGGGTGATCACATGTGTTGTTACGTGCATGATATCATCGGGGAGGAAATACCAGCACATTTGTCAGCACAGGCATCATCTCAGTGACTTCATGCATAGTCATCCAACTCAGCACACAGGGAATCTTACACTGTTTCTAAAAATACCTATGTCTTGATGAAAATAATGCAAGAAGCTCAGCCAAACATCAGCTAAATAGCACACAGCCAAAGAAGATTATCAGTACAGGAGAACACAATGACCAGATCTGCAGCACAAAGTTTGCTGAGGCAGGTATAACATCTAGTGGCTGTAACAGCTGCACTGCCAGTGTTCTGGAGACAGACGTGTGTTGGCCAGGAGAGGCATCTTGTGTTGGGTTCACAGATGATGTTCAGACAAGGGACCTGTCTTTGCTACTGTAAGTGACTTACACTGCATGTAGACAAGCAGGATTTGCCTGCACAGGTGTCACAGTCTTAAACCAATGCATCTCACAGTTCTAATACTGTAAATTCCTGTGTTTGTTTCAGTGTCTTACTGACTCTTGTGGGAAATTAGACCAGAATAAAAATGAAAAAAAGCCAAGAACAACTCAGAAAGAAGAACTTAATCCTGATTGAACAAGAGAATTAGATGGCAGGGAGAACTGGAGTTTTGTGTCTTTTTTGAGGAATGGAAGGTGTTAAGGAGCTTTCTGTTTAGTGTAGCTGATAGGAAGTTACACATGAAATCCAGTTGATCTTTCTGCTAATTGGAGGTTTGAGTGTTTATTTCGATTTTTCACCAAGTACTTTTGAAATTTGAATACAAGTTTATTCTTCATATTCAAAGAGTCTTCCAAAGGTGGAAGTTCTATTAAAACAATGGCACTTTAACAGGTATGGTGTAGTAAGCATGTGTTTTCTTATGTCTGTTCTCTAATCTGTTTTCACATCTGACTTGTGGGAAAGCCTTCTCTTGTAACTTTAAATTATCAGTATCATTTCTTTACCAAGACAAAAATCTATCAATAATTAGAAAAAAACATTGCGTTGAAGATGTTATTTTTAGATACTTTAAGTACTTTAATAAGAAAACTGCTTATTTGTCTCTAGAAACATTTATATTTGTCTTGAATCTAAAGCTTGCTGTTTTCACTCTCAGTCAAAATAAATTTTCTTACATTTTATTTAATGCTTATTGCTTCTAGCTCTGGATACACATCTAGATGCATTAAAGTGGTTCACGTTCTGATACCCAGGGAGCAGAATAAGTATCTGGGTCCATGCAAGAAGAGCAGACTGGCTCTTTGTTTTAATTAAATAGTTAGGAGTCTGGAGTACTTGATAATAAATTATATGACATGTAGAATGTGTTTGCTGTAAGCTGTTTAAATGTTTACCAATGGACTTGTGATCTGTTTGTTTGCAAAGAAATCAGATTAATTATTGTGATACCAAATGTTCTCTGCAGCACACACTTCGCTCTCAAAATTAGATGTTGTAAAAATACATTAGGAATCCCTAAGTCAATATTGACCCAAGGCATCCGCCACAGGTTTTAGACAAATATATGCACAGCCATTCTACATTTAATCCATGTGCACATAATTAGCCATTTTTCTGAATTTTCAGTTTACCCAGAATAATTACTGCTGTTGTACTTTTGATGGTGGTCAAAATTATAATAGATGAGCGTAAATCTATTGCTCTGCTTCTGGGTGACTGGATGCCACATTAAAAACTTTTATAAAGGAAAGAGAAGAAAACAGATAAATCCTTGCACAAGGCATGAAGAGACCCTTTCAAAAATAGTGAGAAAATAGCTCTTGTATATCATGTATTAGTTTTTCTGAATGTGTTCTTGTATATTTTCATTTTTAGGGACAGTCCACGGACTTCTTAAAATGTTAGAGCCTGAATGAATTTGCAGTTTTCTAGGCTTTGCCCACATACGTGCCAGCTGCACCACACAATTAGTTAATTATTGCAAGGTTTAAGCTAATTTCAATGAAATGGCAGTATTTTGTTGTAACATCTAAGGGCTGCCCTGATCATTCCCGTGGTGAGAGGAAGGGAAATGCTGCAGTTACTAGAGAGGAAATAAGACATTAAACCAAAAGAAAAAAAAAGGAAAAACGCAGTGGATGAACAGTCTGGCTTTAGTCTGTGTTCAGCCCACAAAAAGAGACTCTGTTGTGCAAAACACATTTAGGCAGATATGGTCTCTCCACTGTGTTGCTCTAGCATGGAAAGCTGCATGAAAAATGTTAATCTATTTCTTTTTTTTCTTTTTCACTTTTATGATTTCTAGTTCAGCTGAAAATGGTTTACAAGTAGAAGATTGGTTCTGATAAGCTCTTTTTTTTGCATAAATCTTAAAAGCTCAGTAGTATGGCTGAGGTCTTCTGCAACATCTCTAAAATGATGTTCAGGTTAGCTACCTCTCTAGCATACTGTGTAGATATGCTGGGAGGGCATGAGGAGTAGTGTAGAGAACTTTATTTCTGCAGGAGATTGATTGTGGTATCAGTGAAGGATCGTGTAAAATCAGCTCATTACTGCAGCCTGTGGCCATCTGCAGGGTAAAGATATCCTTGAACTCAGAGTTCCTTTGTTCTAGGCCAAGAATTTTGTAAGACTGGAGGGACACAGAGTAGAAGTGAACTGATTGTGTGGTAGTGATCCAAAAAAGCCAAATGACTTTGTGGTATATATAAACGGGAGAGCAGTCAGTGTGGTTTCTCCTACAGTCTCTTCAGTCAGCCATAGTAGGATCCCAGGTAGAACAGTCAGTCCACTTTGGGCACCACACTTCTAAGGAAGGCTTGAAGTGAAGAGGGAGAGACCAATGAATGCAGTCAGAAATGCTGAAAACGAGACTTCTTGTAAAGATCAACAAATTAGTTATTTTGCCCAAAGAGCACCTGACAGCATCGTGCTGTCTGTCTGCAAACGTGGAGAGGATGGTTGCAAGGAGGATAGGGCTTGTCTTTCCCCGTTTTGAACAGAGAGGATTAGAAATACCTGGTTTAAACTGAGGCCAGAGAGATTTCTGTTAGACATAAGGAAATGCTATAGCATAATGAATTCTGGCAGTATGGGATGAAGGACATTGTAGCTCTTCATGAAGAAATAATATAGGGACAGCAGGTCATGCATTGAAGGGATAACTTCGCAAGGTTTTCACCAGTTCTATTTTCCTACAGTTTCTGTGAGAAAGCCATTTGAAACAAAGATTGTTGTTTGGTTTTGGAAGTCCAAGACCAAAACTGCAATTATTATAAAGAAAAATCCCATAACCTTTGGGTTGAATTTGGAGAGTTGGAAACTCAGGAGTCCCCACAAAGGAAAAGAGAATTTTGTATTACCTTCCTCGCTAAATAAGCTTGGTTTTAAAAGTTGGGATGAGAGCAATACACTTCTATGCTCTGCCTAGAAATTAAACTGTGCCATTATTATGAAAAGAAGTCACAGTCATTTGCATATCCATAACATTCATGATGTTACACCCTGGTGAGTTCCTGGGATGTATCTCCTCACAGCAGGGCTGAACTTTCTTGCTAGGCTGAATCCATTCACCTTCTGTTTAATTGACAGTAAGTGGAACAAGAGTCCTCTCTTCAAAACCACAAAGGAAGAGCTACTAAAGTTAAATTTCGCTAAATAGGTGAATATCATCATCCGATCCCTCCATCTTCTTGCTCAGAAATATCTCTCTTTGATCAGCAAGGTAATAATGAACAGTGGAAGTGAGGAGCTGGTTTAGCCATTTCTTAGGGTGAGCAGTTCATACCTCTTGAAGCTTCTGTTCAGGATCTGTGCAAACTCCCATCAGCCAGTTGTGCTGTGTTGGTCACTGCACAGGACTTGTAATTTGCCCCAGCAGCAGCTGCAGTGGTACAGATTCCAAGCAGAGCTATATTTTAACTCAACTGCGAAATTCTCCTTTTTCTTTAGAAGAAGCTGCTGTGGAACCATTATTATCTCATCCCAAACTCTGTTGTCACTGTTTCACAAGTTTTGTTTGATGTGTCTTTTTTTTTTTTTTATCTCAATTGTGGCCAAAGACAGGATAATAATAATTTTGTTTCCTGAAATAATACAGCAGGATGAACCTTGGTCCTCTGCATATAGTTCTCAGAAACTAGATAATTAAGTGTTGTATCTAGATAGTCCCATTTTGTTTCTTAAATGAAATTCCAAGATTCTATAAACCAAGAATTTTGGCACATGGTGCACTGTGACAGTATTCAGGGGCAGACCATGGGGGGAAGATACCGGGAAGAGTGAGGTAGACTGAGATGAGAAATGTGTGAGGAAAGTTACTGGCTACCATGTTTCTAATTCAACTCAGTGTTTTCCACAGTTTTTTGGGTTTTTTATCTGCCTTTTTTTTAATTGTCAATCAGTGGTTTTACCTGAGGTTAGTCTTGAATAATGCAGCCTAATTTGGCTAATAGTACTCTGAATTTAAGCATACAATATAATCTAATCTAATCGTAGTAATTTGACACATGATTTTAATGAATCGATAGTTCTTCCTTTGGAAGCTTGTGCAATGTTACTTCAACATGTTGTTGAATAATTTCCTTCCTTCTTCTCTAATTATATTTTCTACTATTATTTTAATAAATATTAGAAGCAATTAATTCCACTAGTGTATATAAATAAAATTAGTTCCATCTAGTTCTTGCTTTTCCAGATAGGCAGTTTTGCCTTTCTAAGGCATTACCTGTACCTGAGTTTGTATTCTGGAAGAAAACCTTTCTATTTCTAACTACTCATTGGTGTCAATCCATTCTCTTGTTCTGTTGTGAGAAGAATATTCAAAACAATTGGTAAACAGCACAACAAAGAATAGAATTTATTGTATCATTGTAATGTAATGCAGAGAATATATTTTTATTACAGTCTTATTTTTTTATAATTAGATAAAAACTCTATCCTAAAACAATAAGTGGTATAATTTAAACTGTAAGTTTCTTTTTTTCATTTGTAGGAAGAGAAAATTTGTGTGCATTTTTAGATTTTAAAAGCCCAGGCAATAAAAAAACCCTTGAATGCAGAAAGAAATTTATCTTGTGGGAAATGCCTGCAGACATACTTGTCTTGGTAGCTGTGAATAGTTTGTATCTTCTCAAAACTCCTATAACTAAAGAAATATTTTTATTGGATATTCCAGTCAAACAAATATATTTGTTCTTAATCTGAAAAAAAAAATTAAAATAAAAAAGTAATCTTTCTTCTTTGTCCCTGAAGTTGTCTTCACAAAATGAAAATGATAATTTTTGGGGTAGTTGGGGGTTATGAATCACTGTATCCTGAGGTCCTGTGATCACCGCAGTCACTTATTATTACAGAAAAAGCAAATTTTGAGAAACAATCACTTACTTTCAATCACTTGCTTTATTTGGATATTACTGCAACGTGTTGCAACTTGTGTAAATATTTTGGCAAAGACCTAAATTGATCAGAGAAACAGAAATAACTTCAGCAATTACACAGCAAATTAATTAGTTAAATACTTTAATTGAAACCCAAAATAAAACAAACTGACTTGGAAAAGTGGATAAAGTACAAAATTGACAGCCAGAAAATCAAAATGGTAGTAGTGATGGCTTCAAAAGTGTTTCTCCCTTGATCACAAAGATGATAGGTGCTTCCCAGGCACTGAAGGTGTCTGGTGTTCTCACACAGTAAGCTACAAAATAACTCTTTATACTCTTGCAGCAACTCCGTGCCAATATGAGAGAGATGGAGAAACTCTGTTTGCGAGTCCGGCAGGAAGACGTCGCAGTTCTGCAGAGAATGATAAATCCCATTAAAGAGGAAGCTTCAGCTGCTATTAAGGACTTCCTGCAGCTGCATTCTGAATCTGCAGAAGAACTTAAAAGGCAGCTCAAAGGACAGGAGGATGCCTCTTTAACCAGATCTGCAACTCTAGGACAAGGTAGTAGAATTTAATTTCTGTATTTATTGTATCTCTGTCATTGTATCCAGTGTGCAATTTCTCTGACCAGGTATAAATGAAATAAACAAATGAGATTTCAGTTGAAGAGTATTGTTAATGGAACAGGTAGATTTCTTACCCTACACCACACTTTTGTCATGACCTGTGACTGAATTTTGATAAGCAGAAAATGCTTAAGTATCTTTAAAAATTAAATATCTGTGGCCTTCCATGAGAAAGATCCTGTAGCCTTGGATCTTGAAATAGTGGACTGTTCATAGGAAGCAGAATACTTACATTCATGTTTCAAGGTAGCTTGGCTTCTTTTCCCCTTCCCTGCAATCACTTGATCATGTTCAAGTAATCATTTTGGCCATTTTCATTGAATTACTGAAGAAATACAAGAAGATTTTTATATGACAGACAGTGTAATACAGCCTTGCTGAAATATATGGAAAAGAGGAGCAAGTCTCTAGGTAAAGAAGAACATCTCTTCCTGTAGCATTTTAACTTGGTAACTGACAAGAAAGAAGAAAAGAGTATAAATCCATTTAAATAACAGATTTTGAAAACACACTGTGACATGCTAGAAGTCAGACCTGTTTGCTGGTCTTCCCTCCTTTCTGTATAAAATGTCTTTCAATCCTTGTTCTACCATTCTGTGTTCAGAAGTCTGTATTATGCCCTGGTGCTGGCTGGTGTTCTCTCCTAATGATCTGTGAGAAAGTTGGTTACATCAGGATTAAATCCTTCCATATATCTGTAATTAGTTTGATCGCTGCAGTAGCAGTATTACTTAAAATGATTTGAGCATTTCATGTGTCTTAAAATCAAAAGAGCATTCTTAGTCAGTGGCATTGTAGAAGAACCTGCTGTCAGATTTGATTTCATGACCCTTCTTGTTGCTGCGTGCAGAACTACAAGAACTTTTTCAAGTGTGATTAACAAGCCAGTGAGCCTTGTGGTTGAGCAGGGAGAAAAAAACAGATTTGACGACCAGGCTTGCTTTCAAGAATGTCATGAGCAGTAGTATCAGAAAACCTTGTGAACATCAAGATATATCAAATACAGAGTCATAGAATCGTTTGAGTTAGAAGGGACCCTTTGACAATCATCTACATCCAAGCTTCCTGCCATGGACAGGGACACCTCCAACAGACCAGGCTGCTCAGAGCCCCATCTAACCTGGCCCTGAACTCTTCCAGGGATGGGAGCATCCACAAATTCTCTGGACAGTCTCTGCCAGTGCCTCACCACCCTCAATGTGAAAAACTTCTCTCTTCTTAGAAGGCCAACAGAAAAGACTGAATTGGCTTCTGACATACAGATCTTGACCTCTTCAACACCTTCAGCATGTTGTAGTTGGTTGTTCAGTAGTTTGTCCTAATATCTTTGTGGATTTCAAAGTCTCTTCTCTTGCAGTCCTCTGGGACACCTTATTCAAGTGCTCAAAAATATGCTTGAAATTTCAGAGGCTGTTTCTTAAAAATGCTCTAGAGTCAATTTCATCAAACCCTCAGACCCTAAATAGGCCTAGCACATCTAAATATTTTAAACCTCTTCTCTTTCTTTCCACCTCTCTCTCTTTTTCTTTTTTATTTAAGTTAATTGCATCAAATATCTGCTTAAAGCTACCATTTAGCTGGCAGTGTATTTACACTTCTTTGGTCTCCCTCTAACTTCAAAAACATTCACAGAAACTTCCTTGCTACCATTTATGCCCCTTGGTAGGTTGCAACGTATTTATGTCCTGGTCTTTCTGATATTAACTTTCTGTGTTTATATTTTCCTTTGTACTCACATTGTGTGTCAAATTCTTGACATCCAGGGCATTGAAGAGCTCTTGCTGAAGCCATAAACATCTTCCTCTGCATCAGGACAATTTTGTGTCATCTTCAGTGCAGCCTTTTTTTTTAGTGTGTGCCAGCAATTCTGCAGTCCTTTATCTTCTAGAAACTTCTTCCACATAATTTCTATTAATTGTACCTAATTTGTTGACATCTCTTTTGTGGGGAGTTCATTGTCTTCAATATTCAGTGATTCCCTTCATATATGTTAGCCATTACTTTCAGTCTCTTTGTGAGCTCTTCTCTCTTATGATCAGAACTAAATTTAAGATATCTTTTCTCTTGGTGACTTTCTGCAGTTGTTCTCAGTACGTTCCAGTATTTCATTGGAAAGGACTAGTCCTGGCTTATTGCTTTTCTTTTTTACACTGTTACATAGGTGGCAAATGGGAACTAGAGTTTAATTTCAAAGAACAGGACTGCTTCTGAAATCTGGAATACCTTTGAAGTACAGAGGACACTGAGTATAACAGCACTTCAGAAGGACAATAAATTGATCAGAAAGATGGGGATTGGAAGAACAGAAAAAATATTACTGGAATGACAGGCATCTGCAAGTCTGCTCAGGAATGTGGAAATCATTCACCCCATTTAAAGTGAAACAGACAGACAGGCAGACAACTAAATACAATTAAACCGATTTTTTTTCTAGTTTGCCTGCCTGTGCAAGCAGCCCTGTTGAATTGATAACCCAGACACAGTATATTGCCTGTTCTTTTGTGCTTAGAGGCTGCAGTCCTGAAAGCAAATCTTGGCTGTTGATCCTAATCAAAGGAGGTTCAATACCTGCCCTTTCTTTGTAGCATGTTGCTTCCCATCTGGTAGAGAAGGAAGGAGTTTACAAATTCAAATCTCCCATTTAGAAGGCATGTCAGTGATATGATAACAGGTCCTTCCCCCATTCACCATCCTCAACTGAGGGCCAATAGAAATGGAATTTAATTGCATATTAAACAAATATTAACAAAAGGTGAGACTCCACTCTTAAAACTACTAAAATCTTTTAAGCAACATATTGAATCTTCCACAGCATTAGATTTTTATCTCGAGTGTAATGAGGTGTAAAGCTCCTCTGTGAAATCTGCAGAGGTGTTTTGTATTATTGTATTTCTGTGGAGATGCTGTATAAATGAACTGGTGGAGTCACTTCCATTCTCAATTCTATTAAAACTGGTTAGACTTGATAAAAAGTGAAGTAGTGAATATAAATTTCTTCCTCATACTTTCAGCCCAAATGTGACCACCTCTTACCCTTCTTGTTCTTTACCTTAGTTTTTAAAAGTGAATAAAGAATTTTCATGAGGAATTTTTTCTCACTGATTTTTAGTTGTTACAAAATGATAACATGTAAAACTACTTACAGTTTTAATTTCTCTTGAATGTGTGTTATGCAAAACTTTGGTATCATTTATTCACTTTCAAGGATATGCTTTTCTACAGTAGGTCGGCATAGATTGTTAGGAACAGACCAGAGCAAGGTCTTGGGAGAAGGCAGTTTTGCTTAGTGAGGTTTTTATTTTGCTTTTGAATTATGAATATTTTAATTTTAACCAACTTAGCATGCATGTGGCTGGTTAGGGAAGTGTATGCCTTTCTCTGCAAAAGAAACTTGATTTTGGAATAGGATAGTGTAGGGTTGAAATGAAGTAACATCCTCAGAACCAGTGATAAATGTCAGAGTATGTGGCAGAATAGTTTTCTCAAAAAATGCACACATTTGGATATATAATTAATTATATTGAAAGGGGGAAAGCAATATTTTAGAACTGAGTATACAAGATTAATTAATCTGAGGTTATAAATCAAAAATATGTTCTGGAAGAACAGGTGATGATTGTAGAACATGAAGTGCCTTCCATGTCTGCATTCTTAAAGGAAAAGGGGTAGAAATAATTAGAAAGAAAAACAAGCCCAAATTAAGCCCCCAAATTGCTTAGTGCATTCATGTTACTCTGCTTACTTAGTAATTATGTCTAAATATCAACTTCATTGATGTTAGACTTTTACTGAGCTGAGAGTAGGAAGATTGGGTCCTTAATCTGTTTTGAGATATTGGGATAAAAATGTTGAGAAATGGACAAATGTTATGAAAATGTATCATTTTTATTTTATCTTAAATTAATTCCATGAATAAGCATGCACTGTTACTTATTTTTTTATGAGTATGATTATATTTATTTGTTTTCCATTGGCTATATCTGTTGTTGTAACCGTTATATAATAATATTATCGTACCTTGGCACAATCATTGTTTCTAAAGATTTTAATACAATATTTACACTTTAGTATTGTTAGACATTCCTAACCAGCCTTCCCCATAATTAAGCTTTCTCTTGGGACTGCCTTCCCAAGGAAGGAAACACCAGTGTCCTACTGAAGGAGCTTTCTCCCTTCAGAAATTGAAGTTGTTTGAATTGAGATGATCGTTGCACTGTGTTTACATATACACATTCTCCAGTCTGCCTTTCAGATTCCCAGGCTCTTCCTCAATCCTTGTATTGACAAGCCAAACTTGTTTGTTATTTTTCTTTATTGCCTCTCAATTTGTTGCCCACAATTACACGCATGTTCATGACATCCGCAGTGGCTCCAGAGTGGGCTCTGGCTGGAGGAGGTGTGTGTGTGTCCATTGTGTCTGCTCTCCAGTGAGTGCCACCTCACTGTCTGTCATTCCCCATTTTTAGCACCATACTTTGTCCTAATGTATTCTGCATTAGTCCAGGTGATTTAGGGAGGAACATACTTGAGAGTGTCTCCTGTACAGCACTGAGCTGCAAATCCTCACAGTAACATTTACCCACAGGTCTGCCATCCTCACAGTAACATTTACCCAGCTGATCCAGAATGGAATGCTGGGCACCATGTTAACTGGGTTTCACTTCTTTTGCTTTGAAAGCTTTTTCCTCCAGCTTCGTTTAGTTCCCAGTGGCTGAAAATCAAACCAGACAATCAATCATAAAATGAATAACTGTCTGTTCAGTTTTGGGAGAACAGCGTTTTTGTGTGTCATATGTAAATGAAAAGTTTTTGTCCCAGGCTCAGTTTTCTTAGCCTGGTCAATACAAAATGAATTAAATGACCTTGAATTCAGGAGTATAATTTAGTATCATTTCAGGACTGGTTGTGAAAATGTGCTGAAAGAAATGAATCTATTTCTTTGTCAGTAACATCCTTTTAAGAAACTGTGTAGTGCTGTAAGACTTCTCCCTGTACGATCATTTTTGGGGTTGTTGCTGGGCTTGAATTAGGTTAAGTATCAGGTTACCCATGAGAGACTTTAAAAGTAAGAAAGTCTGCGCACCACCTGCATCCTGGTTCAGTGCATTTATTCATAAACATCATGTTTCTCATTCAGAAACTTTATATAACACGGAAGTGAAGGATGGCTCCCAAAGTTTAGTCCAGATCTACTCCCGCCTTCCGGAAATACCTCAGGAAGAAAATGCAGCTGAGTCCTGGGAAAGTTTAGAAGGGGTATGTTGGAACTCCCTCCCTGCCATGTTGGTGCTCCTGGTTTTAGCAACTATCACAAAATAACATTTGTTTTTTATTTGCAGGACTTGATTGAGCTCAGCCAGTTGGTGACTGAGTTTTCTCTCTTAGTCTGTGTAAGTATTCTGCATTCTGTCCTACAGAATGGGTAGGGTAACTGATGGAGGTGAATGGGTAACTCCTAGGTGGGGACAAAAAAAGCTGAGGATGTGTCTCTCCTGTGATTCAGGCTCTGCTAAGGTGACACTTTGAGGAGGCAGCAGTCTCCTCTTTCAGCAGTAGTGCTGGGAGTTGCTCCCAAGTTCTTGTCACTGGAGCAGCTACGATGTTCCAACCAGTGCACGTGGCCATGAGCTGAACCTTAGCAGAAGCTCTGCAGTGTTGACTGCAGACTTCTACCCAGGTCCTATTCATTTTTACAATTTGTAATTGTAATGGTGGTGACAGCCTTCACTGCACAGGGTGTGTGTTTGTCAGGTACCTCTTCTCACTTAATCAGGAGTGCTGGAAAAATCCTCACCTTTATCATGCCCTTTCTCTGCTCTCACAGCACTGCCAAAATGTCGGTTCCCAATGTTTCGTTCTTCCCATGCCACAGGCAATTTAAATGCACAATTCTCATCTCCTAGGAGAGTTCTTTAATCTCCTTGCTGCTGGGTTAGTAGAGATAAATAACCTAGCTTTTATGCTTTCTGCATATAGATATAGATGTGGTGCCTCATCTATACCAAAAACCCCAAGTAAGACCATTAGTCTGGAGAGGGACTGCAGAAATGTTCATTCACTATTCTAAAAGTTAAAGGGAGAGGTCCTGTTCCCGGGACTTCCTGGATTTTGCACTTGAACATCATTAGATGTAATAGCATGCATCTAAGGTGGGTGGACTGCATAGTAGATGAATACCAGAGCTGGTGTACTCAGCAGTTTCTGAATTAGAAAGAGGCAAAAAGTTCAGAATGCCTTTTATTTTAAGCTGAACATCAGCCATCTCATTATTTTGTGACATAAAACAGCCTGCGTACTGCTGAGATTAAAATAAGAACAAACAAACCCACAGACCCCTTTATCTTCTGCTCCAGCGTTCCCTGGGAGAGACTGCAGGGGAATCTGACTGACTGCATTTGGAGAAAGGATGGAATGTTTTTGTAAAATCAAACAGTAAAATACAGAGCAACATCAAGTGTTTTTTCAGTGCTGTCACTATTTCTGAAGTCATTGTTCTATAATGTCATAATTAAACACTTCTGCTTAGATTTCTTGATGCAGCTTTGTATGTTGGAGTTGGTACTGATCTTAGAAATGCCCTTTATAGAATTTTTTTTTATGTGAGACTCAGCAGGAAACAAAACAGGCTAGTTTAGATTATTTTTCCTTTTGAAATGTGAATTCCTTTATCCATAGAACAGATTTAGAAATCATATGTTTTGAGTTGTTTTCTCTAACTGCAGCAAGACATTGTCTAATATCCACCCCATATTATTGCTTAATAGTTTAGCTTTTTTTAAAGTAAGTCTGTGGTTTCAGCAGAGTGTATCAGATGCTAATCATGGAGCACCACTAAGGCTGCCGGGTGCAGATGAAAGCTGCTGTGGGGCCCTGATTACAGGCATTAAAATGGTGTGTATTGGCTCACTGCTGCTTCCCAGCGGGTTACCTCACTCATAATTCCTTTGCATCTAGTCCCAGCAGGAGAAGATTGACAGGATTGAAGACCATGTCAACAGTGCTGCTGCGAATGTTGAAGAGGGAACCAAAAACTTGGGAAAGGTAGGGATCTGCTCCTGCTGGTGAATCAATGGTGCTCTGCCTCCCAGCCACCCTCTGTATTAACCCCATTGATCTGCCGTCTTTAATGCTGAGGGAACCAGCAATTAAGGAAATAAGGAAGAAATGACCCACAGGTAGCAGGGAAAAAAAAAAATCAATCTCTCTTGTAATTTTCTATCACATCCAGGCTGCTAGAAAATACAGTTATTTAATTGGGGGAGGGGACCTTTTTAAACACTGTTCTGATGGTTACTTTGGTTTACCTGAAAAGGCAAGTGCAGTCTGTGACTGGCTCACAAAAATCACATAAACATTAAACAAGAGGCTGATGGTAACCTGTCATTTCCATCCTGTTCCATGTCAGTTGCTAAATAAACCCCAAAGCTGGAGTCAGGCCCATCACTGAAAAGTCTGAGCGTTTTCTCAGTTTATGGTTTCATTTAACGATGGAGACCAGGTAACACCCAGTATGCAGCAGCCAGGACCACGTGAAAGGACCTGGTTCACAACTGCATACACAAGCTGATTGTGAATTGGCTTTAGCATGTTCTGTCATACTTTTTTTAAAATACTAATTTGTAAAGTTTATTTATCACTGAGCTTTCAAGTCATTGCCAAGAGCAGTGAGGGGAAAATGCACATCGCCACAGGCAAGTATTCTAACTATTTTTTTTTTCCTTTACAGGCTGCAAAATACAAGCTGGCAGCTCTGCCTGTGGCAGGTGCAGTCATTGGTGGAGTGGTGGGGGGTCCTATTGGCCTCCTTGCAGGCTTCAAAGTAGCAGGAATTGCAGCTGCACTTGGTGGTGGGATTTTGGGCTTCACAGGTGGAAAATTGATACAAAGGAAAAAACAAAAAATGATTGAACAGGTCTCTTCCAGCTGTCCAGAGCTTTCTCACCAAAGTGCCAAAAAATCCAGTTGAA
Organism: Oriolus oriolus; assembly: GCA_013400235.1. Lineage (NCBI taxonomy): Eukaryota > Metazoa > Chordata > Aves > Passeriformes > Corvidae > Oriolus > Oriolus oriolus. The sequence continues at coordinate 169,118 of VXBT01006368.1, forward strand.
GTATAGATTCATTATGGCCAGGAACAACAGTGCAGTAGCTGAGCTAATGACAGACTTGCAGCCTTATGCTTTACATACAAGGCTGGGATGTGTGAATTTTGATGACAGTTCTGTTCCTTGGGAGGGCTGAAACAGTCGTGTCAGAATTTCTCTTTTCAGACATGGTGACATCAGTCCTTTGAAAATTATATGGATAACTTTTAATTACATAACTCTTAGGTAAGCTATATTCACAGCTGTAGTGATGGGTGACAGGTGCTTCATGCCAAATTTGCACAAAGTGTCTTGCAGACAATGCAAAGAGATACTTGGAAAATCCTAGTGCTTTCCTATGAATGCCATGAGAAGCTGGAGCTTTTATTGTAGTGCTCCAAGGAAAAGGAAATAAACGCCATCAATCTTTCATGGTCATAGTATTTTAAATTTACTTTCATTTATGTGGATTCCCAAACTCTTCCTGTGATTCCCCAGGATATGACTATGCTCATTCAGTAATGCACAGGGAAGCATTGGCCGTGGTAAGAAAAGGTGAGAACGCTGGGTGAGCAAAGTGGAAAAAAGTTATGTATATATCACATCTGCCTCCATCAGCCATATCAGATCAGCACTGGAAGCAGCTTCTCCTCTTTCCAGGCACCTTTTTTTAATTTGTTATCTCCTCACCTTGCTCAAAGTGTAGTTATGAATTAAACAGTCTTAAGCAGCAACCCTGCAGCATTGCTACTGGAGGGTAATACATTTCCATAGCTGTTCAGCTCCTTGCCTTGTCCTGAGAACACCATACAGGATGAAGAGCCAAGCTCTGGCATCCTGAACCTGAAGCCTCACATGGCTGAAGCAGCACTTACTGCAAGATATTGCCCTTGCTTTTCCTGGAGCCCAGAGCGCCCTGGTGGGAGAGCTGAACAGCTTCCCTGGAAGGCAGTGCTGCAGCCAGGCCCACTCCCTCCACAGGCTGTTGTCCCTCAGGGGTGGTGTGAGGCCCCAGGTCAGCGGAGAAGCAGCGAGGCCCCTTCATGATGCCAGGGCAAGCTGGCAGCCCCACAGGCTGGGACAGGGTCAGAAATGTCAGCCTGATACAGCTTACAGTGTAAACCACCCTTGTTTGGGCAACTGCACTCTTACATTACTCTCCAGTACAAAAACGTCTGCTTCCACCCACACTGCAAAGTAGCTGCTCAGCCTCTTCAGGATTCTGGGACATGCTGTGGAGCCTGTATGGGGTGAGATGCTGGCAGTGCTTTTGCTTGCTTTTTATAGTGGACACCTGTTATCTTACCCTCCTTAAGAAGCCTTTTGTTTCTGGAGCTTCCATTGTTAAATACAGAAGCGTTAATGTGTTGTTACTGTCATATAATTGTACAATTGTCACATAATCTACTGTTCAGCACATGGTCCTACCTCCACCCTTTCAGGACTCTTCCCACACTACTGCTGCTACTGTTTGGGGGAACAGATATTGAGGTTGAGAAGCCGCTTTTTAAAGTTTTTTAGCTTGGTCAATTCATCCTGAGCTCTGCTTGAGTCATTTTCTTAGGTACACACTGAAGTCAGTGTTGAGATAAGGGTCCCTAGCAGGGAACACTGTCCAGGGAAGTGTACTATAGAAAGAGCTCTCTTTCAATAACCAGTGCTTTGATATCATCACTGGAAATCACCGTCTGCTAATGACAGATGATGGGGTTTTGTGCCTAGAGACATTGTAAGCAACTGTTAGTTACAGCACAAATAACTTCTTCTGAGCAGTTCTTCCTTGTTACTTGTAAAATACTGAAATTGCTATCAGCCAAACCATTATGTCTATTTTAAGTAGGTCTGAGATTCAGGGAAACAATGTGTGCAAGAATAGTTTTCACAAGTAATTGCAGACATTGTCAAAACTGCATGTGTTGAAGCCTCCGTGCCTGCACTGGTAAAATCAGCTGGAGTGCAAAACATGACCTGAGTAATTCAGCTCATCTGCTCCTGACAGGCAAAAAGCCCTTTCCTTTCAATGCATCTACTTTGGATGTAAATACAGTTAATGAGCTTGTAACAACTTCATAGTAAGGATGTTCATTCCTTTGATATTTATTTTCTACATTTAAAGGAAGACATGAAGGAAAACGTGTTCTTAATCAGAAACTGTGGTTGATCCTTTGTATGATTTTTCAAATGCCCTCTCTGCTTTCCTGCTGTATGCCGTGAAACATCGGTGATGTTGCGGACTCCATCCTCTCCCCCCAAGCTGGAATAATGCCAGGACAATCTAAATTTATAAGACTGAATTCCTGCCCCAGCTTATACAAATTCAGGTTGGTGTGCACTCATTTTATGAAACGTCTACCACAAAAACTGTTCTTCCCCCATGTGTCGTTGCAGAAGCAATTTGAAATCATTGTGTACACACTAGACGTGGGAGACTGTTATTTCAGCTATGATGTTTTAAAATAGGTGGGTTATTTACATATGTGAAGAAACATCAGCATCTGAGTAACCAAACTAGCAATTAAATTGATAGGCATGTTACTCAGAGGAATTGTAAGCTATAAATAATTCTTTCAGACCAAATAAAAGTTTTTGCCTACGAGACTGGTTGGAGCATTTACTGAGAACGTCAGGGTTTATTTCCTTCAAGCATCTAAAAGATTAATCCCTCCCAAATTTGGTATTATTAAAATAATTGCACTACCAAGATTTAAGAATCCTGTAATGAGTTCCCAAACAAATACTTCAGCTAGTGAAATATTTACATTGACTGAAATGAATACAGGCTCCTAAAATGTCACATGCATCCAGTACACACATGGTAGCGCAGAAATGGACTCAAGTTCAATTGAAAACAGTGTGGAATGGTTTTGTTCCCTAAGGGGATAATACTAATATTTTTTACAACTTCTCCTGGAAAAGCTGTGAGAAGTGTTAAAGAGAGGGGGAAGCTGACCACCAAATGGTTAAAACCACAGATGCAGATGATCAGAGTGGAAGGGCTCCATTTAAAACACAACTTGCATTTTGACGAGCACTTGGCTCTCCAGGCAAATTCTGTGTATCACCAGGTAAAAAGCTCAAGTGCCCCTCAGCAGCAGGATGGGCAAACCCAGCTCAGCTTTAGCTGTTCAACCTTCTGCCTGCAAAGAGAAAAGGCACTCGAGCACCTGGTACAGCCGGGTCAGTGGTCATCAAGCACCCAGGATTCACACCAAAATTACTTGAACATGCAACTCTCATAAAACTGTTACATCTAACTGTCAGCCTAAAGCTGGGATGCCAAAGCTCTAGGAACAAGTCTTTTACCCTCAAAATCAAACTTGGATTAAGGAATGGCAGAGGAGGTTCATCTCCCCCCTTTTCTAGCTGAAAGCACCAGCCACTGGACTGCTGGGTGGATGCTGAGTATCTCTCTTCAGAAAGAGAACTTTAGACATCTTCCACCAAACAGCAAGTATAAATCCCATTCCTCCAAGAATCCCAAGGAAAAATAGGAACCTCAGAGGAGTAAAGTACTTGCAGGGACCATATAGGAATTGACTAAACTTTCAGGTGCCAGAACTCCTCCAGAAGCTGTGTAGCACCACCTGCAGATAACAAGTGTCAGCCTCAATTCCAGCTGGAAGGCAGTATGACTCAGCTGCCAAAAATGCTTGATTGTGATGAGATGGAGAATGGGACAGCAGAAGACCTGGCTTTCAAGCATTTTATGTTCACTCCAAACTGCAGATTCACAAAACCAACAAAAATGTATAGCTGTAAATAAAGCCTTGCACTACTCTTTCAGCTTCCAACTCAGCAGCTGCTTACTCAGCTGTAGCTTAGTGTAGGTACCAGCAACTCTGTCCTCAGAAATGCTCCCTAGAAATCTGCTGTGCCTGGTGCTGCAGGGGCTTGAGTCAGGAGCCTGTCCTGGGATCAGCTTTTGCCACAGCTTCACAGGACCATGACTGAGCCAGTGGCATTGAGCTGAGAGGCAGAAGGGTCCTGAGCAGTGACTGCAGTTGGGGTGCTTTCCTAAGTAAACCCGAACCCAGTGTTCCGCCTGTCCAGAGAACAATCTTGCTTCCAAGGACACTGAACCCTGGGGCCCAAGTCACAGACCTACAGACTGGGCAGTAAGTGCACTGTACAAATCCAGTACTGATTCATCTCCAGCAACACAGCACAAATCAGCAGATACTCTGCCATCTTACAGTTTCCATTTGTTCACCTCACCCAGCAGCTTGAAGGTTCATTGAGAAAAGCCCATATTCTGGTGTCATGCATAACAGAAAGCCCACAAGGAAAGTGGTAATTCCTTCTTCAGAGCAGAATTCCAAGACTACACAATAAGTAAGGCACAAGCCAGGCAAAGAAAGTAACAGAAAATTTGCAGTGGTTGGTTGAACAGTGTCTGTCAGGAAGGCAGGGAGTCAGAAGGGGAAAAAAAAAACCCCAAAAAAACCCCAGGACTAATGGTAACATACATAGGGATATAAATTTAGGACTGACAAACTCAGATACCAGTCTAGTCCTAGTCCTCTCTTACTCTGAAAGGTTTTTAACATTCCTGTTCTTTTACCACAACCACGTGGGCAGCATAACCATCTTAGTTCCAGGAAACTGGAGCAGGTCAGTACAGCCCCTTCATTCCAAATACAGCCATTATCATCAGAACTTTTCCTCTCCTCACCTGGTGTTTTAATATTCAGGATTGTTTAATTGCTTAGACATTTACAGCCAGTAAAGCACCACACGAGATTCTGTAAAACTTTAATTTATTCCCCTCCCAAGTATCCAGAATAGAAGACCCTCTTAAGTTGGAGAAAAATGTGACAAAGAAATAGATTACCAGGATAGCTGTTCACAGAAGAAGAAGAAAAAGCACATACTACCAAGGTTACACAGAAAACAACCCAAAAGTCCTATTTAATGGGATAGTGCAAGTTAACAGCATGTCTCTGGCAAGGATACCTTCATTTGGATTATAAAAGTTTTACAGAGTTAGATCAAGAGTCTGGATGGGTCTCTGATATTTTACTATAGCATTAAGAATGTACTGTTTGAAAGATGCTGTACAGAATGACCCACCAAACAAATGTATTTACAAGCCTGGGGAGAAAAAAATTATTTTTCAGTTTATTCAAAATAAAAATACACATAGAATTATGAAAATATAGGTTTACTATTTCCACCACACAGAAGTCAATGCTGCTGTCTGAAAGGCTTGCAAGATTATTTCAAGTTTTTTAAAGTTCATCTTTTTCCCTCAATAAGGTGTACCTATGTTCACTGGGTGCCAGTTTCTGGAATGAGCTCTCTGGTGGGCTGCTTGCTAAATCCTGAATTGGCTGAAAAACAGAACAAAGAGTAAAACTGTTTGTTAGACTAATAATCATTCATTTCCATTAAATGAATTTCTAGCATTATGGGAGTGCACAAATGTCCAGCATTCTCACAAATTGAATTTGGGGTTTTTTTGGAAGGCATATTCCAAGTCCCAAGCAGGTGGAAAACACACACACACACATTAATTAAGTCTCCAGTTAAGGATATTTCTTTTGTTGTAAGGGCAACAGCCATCACATGAGTTTCTGTACAAGTAACACACAAGTATTTCAGATGTACCCCACTGCATATTTGCTTGAATCTACCACTTGCTTTGGGGGTATTCTAGTTTTATGTGCATGTGTTTTATGAGATATACCAGGGCAAAAGTGACATCACTGCAAAACTATTTTAGAATTACTTTTCCATGGAAACTAAAAGAAAACACCCCATACAAAACCACATGCAATTCAAGGGGCATAGGTGACCCACGACAGCAGCCTCCAGTTTAGTTAAGGCCAGTTTGTATTTCCATTGCATCCACATCTTCCACAAGATGGCAGGATGCCATACAGAGATGGGAACGTAAACATCCCAGGCTTTATGTGCATTTCTCAAGGCAGAAATGAGGCAAGAGCACGCCTGCAGCTCTGGGTCCTGTGCCTGTGCCCAGATGGGCAGGCAGCAAGATCCAGGGACTCCACAGGCTTCCTCCTTCCCTGGCCAAGCCTCCTCCTCAGGGCAAGTGCCTGGCCTATGCCTCAGTCTCCGGCCCTTCCTTCTGCCCCTCCTCCTGATGACCTGAATTCTGGTTGCTCAATGAATTTCTGAGAAACACAGGGGACCCCTAGACAAATGAACTACTGCTGAGACAATTCAGCCCACGTGTTTTCACAGCCAGTCATGACAACATTGAAAAGCAGTGATTCTCCTGGCCAAGGCAAGCCCTCCAGGGCTTTCACACTTTTAAATCTCTTGAGCAGGGCAACAGGAGGCTGCACTCAATCGACTTAGAGCAGTGCCTTCCTTACCACATCCCACAAATGAGCAGGGAAAGAAGCCTGTAGCTATAAATAGTTTCTGTCCCTCAGCCATGGAATGGCCCAAGGCTCCCCAGCACAAGGGCACCAGGACTCCTCTGGGACCAAAGTGGCCCTCTGAGCCCTGGACAACACAATGTATAACTTGAAAGAAGTGTTTAAAAATAGTTTTCTTTGGAGGGTGCCCAAAGGTAGTGAAAATGTTCCCTGACAGTTACATTTGCACTTTTCAGTGGGACCCCAAGCATGTGAGCTGAGTGGTGTATCAAGATACAAAGCAGATCAAGACACCCTTAGAAGACTGGGATGAGCAGAGGGAATTAGGGCTGGTCATATCCTTTCTTTTCTGACACTGAGGTGCTTCTGACTTTTGTCTGGAGAAGGATCTAGTAGTTGTGCTGAAGAGATCTCAGAAGTGACTTCCAGGCATGTAATTACACAACATGACAACCTTTGAGCAGAACCATGAGGAAATCAAATGGACAAGTGCAGCCTGTGAGCACTGCTAATGCTGTTTGTCAACCACATTAGCAAAAGCAATACGGCCTATTACTGCTTACCCATCCTTTCTTGATGCTGTAATAATTTGCCTTCTGCTTGTATTGCTAAATATATAAAACATTCAAGCAATTGTTCTTTCCCCTTAGAAGCACCCTCTAGTAGTGTGTTGTGTGGGAAATAATGCAGCTATGATGGATTATCTGCTTTTGCACTGAAGTCACAGGAGACCCCAAGAGCAGCTCTATGAAGTCACAACAGTCATCCAGCCCAAGATCTCCTGTTTCAGTGGAGAAAATAAATATTCTTATACTCTTCCCTTATTCAAGGCAAATAGGTACCATACTTCCCCTAATGCTATCCCTGCCTTCATCCAAAGAAGGTTGAGGAGCCAAGCAAAAGTGGCAATGTTATGCTTCTGTTAACAGATTTTCTTTTTCAAAAGACAGAAGTCAAAAGTACAAACATATCAGAAGGTACAGCTCTGACAAGGAGTAATAAAAAGGTGGTAGTAATAACAATAACAACAACAACAACAACAACAATAATAATAATAATAATAATAACGGCCAAAATAAGTGTGTTTGTTGTAACCTTACCTGACCAGGTGCTACATCAGTTGGATCAGGGCCATGATGAAACTCTCTATGCAATTTTCCAGAATGCAAGTCTAGTACAAATTGCTTCAGTTTACCTGGAACTCTGGAACAAATTCAACAGAAACATCCACATGTTTATTACAAGTTAAGTCCAAACACAGGAGATTTAAAGTGCACTGCTTAGAGTAGCCAACTTCTGTTTATCTAGCACACTATGCCTACTTTTTGGGGATTAATAAGAGGACAGGGAGCCACATGGTTTGCTAAGGTATCCCACCAGCTTCTTTTTCTTTCCACTGTCTCTTGAGAACACAGCAAGTATTTCATCTTTTCAATAACTCCCACAGAGCTGTACCAGCCAATAACTTCATTGTGAACTCCCTTCAGCTCCCCACTAACTGTAATGTAAGAGGGAACAGCAGGTTCCAAATGCACAGCTCACAGATACAAATGACACTTGGGGAGCAGTATTGACAAAACATCTTTGAAAGGCTCTCTACTGCCTCAGCAACTGCACATACACCACAGACAAGCACTAAGAGGATATCAATGTAAATCTAATCTGAGATCATCTACTGTCACCCACAGCAAACGTGCTAAACAACAGCATCCAGTTTTATTTGTGAAATGTCAAACTGACTAAAAATCTGAAGATGAAGAGTTAATCTACTAAGCATTAAAGATGAGATAAAAAACTATAGTGTGAGCACTATGCATGAAATCTAAAGGTAATGTATTAATGGAGACAGGTTTTCATCAAACTAATTATTACATTTAGGAAAGAGGAAGAAAGCGTGGTCAAACAAACTATCAGCAATATTTCAGATCATCAAAACACTCTATGGATAAAATGCAGCAAATATTGAATCAGAGAGTGTCATTACAGCAATGTCTGTAACCAATCAGTATTAGAGTGGTAATACTTTAAGGGGCCGCTTCCCATCCCGGATGAGATCATGAATTAGTACCAGTGGAGAAAAGGGGGTTCATTCCAGCCTGGTTATAGGGACAGCAGACTTACTGCTCCCTGCTTTTCCTTGGGCTCCTGCCCTATTCTAGGTCAAGCACATTGCTGGAGACATTCTCCTCTCCTAATGCAGCAATGGCACCTGGTGCCTGCAGCCTCATGTAGCTCAGCCTGTTCTCTCTGAGAAGCTACAACCCAGCAGCTGGACACTCCCTGCTATCACTTCCAGCCTGGAACAGCAGGATGAATAGGGCCAGGTGGCCAAAGGAGGAGGATAAAATTGTGAGTGATGGTCTCAATTGCCTGCCAAGTGCCTATTCTCCAAAAAGACAATGAACTCCCTAAAGAGAGAGGGAATCTTTTAGTGGGCCGGCTCTGAAAGTGCCATATCCAGACCCTATTGGCTGGTGGCAGCACTGAGGTTACAAGAGACAGCCTGGGGCCAGTTTGTGAAAGAGTCCAGAAGGTTACTAAAGTAGTAGATGAGAGTCTCAGAATTAAGATTTTTACCTACTATTACAAAATAAAACCAACAACCCAAGAAACAACAAAAACAACCACACCAAACCAAACATCGAAATCACATACACACACAAAAGAATATCAGCCCAGGAGCTCCAAGCTCTTCTTGTTCCCAAACTGTGTTTTGCTATTTCTATGTATCGGCTCAACCTACTAGAGTAAGGTTGAGTAATTATTTATCATTAGGCAACTGTCTACAATCCTGACATCTCTCTTTCAGCTCCATTTGTAAGTGACAACTGGTACACATCAAGCAAGTAGCTCTTATTATTCTGACAGTGTTTCACAGAAAGATAACATGTAAGAAATGTAACATGCAAGTCTAAGCTAAACATCTCTACTACCTCTACACGAGATGTTAATTTGTTTCAGGGCTGTTTAAAAAGTGACAATAAAAAGAGTGGTTTTCAAATGCAAATATGCTGCTATTTTTTTGCTGGGGTGTGCGGTGAACACAATCTTCCAAAGAAACAAACACAGGAAGAAAAATAGTCACTATCAAGAATTTCAACATACACAGCTTCAGATATTTGAAAAGCACTATTCAAGATACATCAAACAGAGACAACATTTTATAAATAAGCCTGTGGAGAATTACAGAAAGAAGCTAAGTTCGAACACTCCTCCCAAATGTCAACATCTCAGATAGAAAAATGTCTCCTGGAACAGCAAAATTAGACATGATATTGCATTCACATTGCACGCTAAGTCTGAGCTTTGAATCCTTAGTTTTGACAAAAATGAAATACCCAGCCTAGACATCTAACCAGGAGTTAGCAGGCAGTGTATGTGCAGCTGCTTCCTTTGAGACACAAACTGGAGTTTACCACCCAACCAGAAGACAGAGAGCTTGTTTCAGGCTGAAAGCCCCTGAAGAGAACCTTTACACATCTTCATTCCTCGACTGATCCATGGAAGACAGAACATCTGCTTCCTTCTGCAGTGCACCATAAAAAGTCAGGCTGAGGTAATGAGGGTCACCACAGCGGTATTTCACCTAAGCACCCTGGTACTTTGGTGTCGTGTATTTTATCGAGATAAACACGCCTGTGATTGGCCATTTTCCAAGTCGCACATGGAAAATTTCACAAATCCACACAACCATTTCTTTGCCAGCTTTCCAGGTGTAGACTAATGCAGGAAGGCTAGAACTGCACTGCAGGAAAAACCAAACCAGGAGGCTGAGAATTCTTACATGCAGCATTATACAGTAATTCCTGAATAACACAGTACTTCACATTCCATGTAGTATTTTTAATCTTTTAAAGCTGAGATATCTAGATCACTGCCAAAAACACCATGCCAGGCTCCAAATACCTAACAATGATGGAAAATAGCAAAACTTTGAAAGAAACGAAGAGCAGCATCTAAGAACTTCATACAAGATTCTTTTCTTGCATAAAGTAATACAACTCCATTTAAACAGTGACTTCACGCCAGCTCATCCTGCTTTAAGGCTCTGACACTAAATCACACAGAGGCAGCCTTACCTATCCTAGATTTACTCATCTTCCTACCACAGCAATGATTAAAGTATGAGCATTTTCATTTGTCATTCTCAAATTAAAATGCACCAAGAAGAATACTTACGACAAGTCACTGAAGTCTGGAAAGACATACATGTGCCTGAAGCTATCAATGGCAATGACAGGGCAGTCTGCTGGAGTCTTCTGAATGTGGAGGAGTGGATGCCTGAATTTGTCACAGTCAGCATGGAGGAAGTTTATTGTACCTTAACATTGTGAGCAGACAAAAAGCCATGTTAGGATTTTTTTATTAGCATCGTCTTGAAACCCACTTGAAACCGCTTTCCTAAGTATTACAAAAGTGGAGATATTAGATAGATACAACATACAAAACCTGAAAATAGGTCTAAAAAACCACCAAAATAATAGATTTTCTTAAAGTGGTTTTTTTCCATATTACAAACTGAAGCTTTGTTTAATGCCCTCTCAAAACACATTAAATCATTTAGACAAGAAGGATTTCTGAAAGTTACTTACTAATAAATTGTGCATCTATTTTAATCATTTCCAGAGGAGTTGGTCCTCACTGTCAAAAATGCATAAAGCCCTTCAGTCTCAAGAGCTTTAAAGCTACAATTCTGTTGGCCTTTGCTTCTACTCCACTGAGTTGTCTGAAAAAAATTGTACCAGTAAAACCAAGAAGAAGGGGGAATTACTACAAACCTTTTTCACCTATTAACTGCCGTGCAACCTCCTGTTGGAATTTCTCTAAACTCTCCAAGTCATCTTTCATGTGGAAAAGTATGAGAAAAGGAAGGCCTTCCTCTGTCAGTTCCTGCACAGAAAACAAAGGACAAACTCTTTTCTTCCATTTCCTAAGGGCACCAAAGTAAGTGATTCCAACAATTTTCAAATTCAGTGAGATCTCCACTTTAAAAACAGACAAAAGAGCAAGACTAAAGATGTTAACTGCTGACCCTTCCTCTGAGATATCTGAGTGACACAGTAAACCATGCTCCCCTTCCTCTTATCATACACGACAGATAAAGGATGAGAGCAAGTCATTATCAGCATTTTGGGAAGGGATACACTTGGACGGGAATACCTGCGCAAAAGGAATAACCCAATTCTGAGGAAACACAGCACCTCCAGAGAAAGCACAGTAAGGCCTGAGCACCATGGTGTTAAATGCTATGAAAGGCTGAGGGTGAGACCCAGTTCCAGCTTATTCACATAGTAAATTGGTGCTTTCTTAGCATAACACAAGTATCTTTGAATGACTCTATCCCCTCCCCACCAAAAAAGAAAAAAGCAGAAGCTAATGACACAGCCAGACCAGTTATGATCAAGTACTGCTCTTCTGCCAGTAACTGTATCCTGACTGGTCATCCCTTGTTGGACAGGCAAACTTTAGTTCCTCATATGAATGCCTTCTTGCAGCCCAATGCCTTTTAAAGATCTCTGCCTGGGGACAGATATATACAGGATTGCCTTGAATAATTTATTCAGGATTTTCCTTTTACTCAAGCACAAACAACATGCACTTGCTTGCTCCAGAAGTGATTTTTGTCAGCTCAACTCACTACAGCCTGACTGAAGAAATAATAATTTATCATCTAAAAAATGCCTACAGTTGTCTTTCATTTGCACAACTGGTATAACAAGCAAATGCTGCTATTGTTTTGATTCCAGCCTAGATCAGCATAAAAACTGCTTTTTGAGAAAGATAGCAGTAGCTTGTTCTGCTACCAAATAGAAGCGTTTCTTCAGGTATCTTCAATTTGCAGTAAGTTGAAGGAAATACTTTCCCTATCAGTAGGCAGCCAGTTACACAGGGTACATGAAATGGGTCTTGCTCTCCCTTCAACCAAGTCCATCAGGTAAGTTGGTCTTTTAAAGAGAAGATTGCAAAGATCCTCATAACTTCAGTGCTCTTGAATTCCAAGCTTCCCAACTCATCCTGAAAACGACAACTAATCATATTTGCTCATTCTCATTTTTACACACACAAATTCAGCTGGGTCTCAGCCTCCTCTCCTACTGCAGGATGCAAAAAAGTCTGTTTTGTACCACTACAATTATGGCTCTGTTTCCCCACTCACTGCAGCAGGTACATTTCCAGAGGGAGAACTCCTAAACAGAGCTTGGTATTCTGGCTCGAAGGTCTTCTCTTGCTTGCAAGCAGCTAAAATGACAACCTCAGCAAGTTACACTCACAAGATCAATTCATCTCCAAACAGGCTTTAACAACAGCTGGTGTGAACCTTGCTGATTTTGGCCCTTCTATAAAGCACCTCCCTTTGTTTCCTTCACTAGTCCAGCTTTCATATCACGTCTCACTGACCTGGCAGGACAAGTGGAAGTTCCCTCAAAAGCTACCGTGTTGTTTGGCACTAAGAATATCAAAAGACTTTCCATTAGATCTCAGCTCCCCATGTCACTTCTGTGTGCCTTTGAGAAGCTTCTAACTGGTTCAAAACCTCACAGTTCAGCATGACCATTAGGCCACACAGGTTCATGGCATTCAATTAACACAGAACTACAAAGCTTCATTACAGGTTAAACAGGGATTTCTTCTGAATGGTATCCTGATCCCAACAGCCTTTGTCTGTCAAGCACAGAACTGTCTCGAATGGGCAGTCTCCTAAAGCAGAAGGCCCTGCTTCAGAGTTCAATTACTGTGTTTTTAAAGTGTATTCTAGTGCCATAAATACAGCTTAACAGTCATAGCACTTCATATTTTAATCCTGTAACACTGTGCAGTATGCACAATAAGAGCCCATTTAAATAACTATACAATCTCAGCATGCAGAAATATCTCAACTTTGGCATGTTTAAATTTGTTTGGGTACCAGCAACACTGAAATTTTTAAACAAACTTAGCCAGGCAAAAAGTCACATTGCAATTGTGACTATCTGCCTAAGCAAACAGGAATCAAGGGTTAAGGGAACAACCAGAGAAACCACAACAGAACATGGTACAAGCTGACAGTGATGAACCTTGGCTTCTAAGGCTCAGAATCCTGTTTCATCATGAGAAGAGTACACTGAAAATCTACACACACTTCTAAAGATGTTAACATGTGGCATCTTTTATATATTGAGTTGCAAATGAAGAATTAAGATTTGTTAACTATCAGAACTTTCCAATAAAAGTTGGCAGGATTGACTAGAAAACAGTCAACAAAAATGGCTTAAGTAAAACCACTCCTGTCCCTCCCTCTGCCATGAAACCTGAAGTGCTGCATGTGCCCAGAACAGCAGTGTTAGATGCACTGCAGATTCAGGATAAAAAGAGTTAAGTGTGCAAACTGTGAATGAATCACCTGACTGATTCTTTGGTTTCTCATCCAGTATGGACAACATACTGTAACTTGCGACAAACCTTGGCAGATTTTCTAGCAGATTCTAGCCTATGTGCAACCACTCCTTTCAAGATGCTACAAACTTGATAATTTTCAAAGGACTTTTTCCCTGTTGTTTATTTTACAAAGAACAAAATAAAATGTGGAGTTGGAAACGGACAAAAGAAGACTAAGTTACAAAAAAACCCAAAAATGCATTGAAAGAAATAATGATAATGAGAAGAAAAGAGATGTTTAAAAGCAAACTCCCAAATTCCACCTGACAAATTACAGCCAAAAGAAGAAAAGCATGGGAAACAACACACGAAACTAAAAAGATTAAGGTACCAGTGCTTTAACACAGATTGAAAATAAAAACCCCACGTAATTTCCATTACTGTTCCCAGAAGCTTGTCAGTTCCATGGTCGGCCACCATTTAATGTGCTTCTTTATCAGGTAATGCTTTGGAAGTGGTTAATACAGTAATATTTTTCTATCACTAACATTAACATCAATGGGAGGGAGCTGGGGGTGTTTAGCCTGTAGAAAAGGAGGCTCAGGGAAGACCTTATCACTCTCTACAGCTGCCTGAAAGGAGGTTGTAGCCAGGTGGGGGTTGGCCTCTTCTCCCAGGTAACAAGTGACAGGAGAAGAGGAAATGGCCTCAAGTTGTACCAGGGGAAGTTTAGATTGGATATTGGGAAAAATTTCTTCACTGAAAGGATTGTGAAGCACTGGAACAGGCTGCGCAGGGAAATGGTAGAATCACCATCCCTGAAGTGCTCAAAAAAACATGTGGATGTGGCACCTGGAGACATGGTTTAGTGCTGAGCACAGTGGTGCTGGGTTAACTGCTGGACTCGATGATCTTAAAGGTCTTTTCCAACCTTAATGGTTCTGTAATTATGACTTCTTACTTTGGTAGTGTATGAAACTACTACAGATCTGCCTCCAGTGAATTTCAAGAGTAACCAAAAAGCTCCTAAAGACTGAAAAGACATTATCTGACAGACATTTTCCGCCTAAAACAAAACACACAAAGTTCTCTGATGCGGAGTAGGAACCTTGAAAGAAACATTTCGGTTTTGAGAAAGAAACCCCAAACACAAAATAGTAGAAAAAATTCTTACCTCCCCATTTTCAAATGTGATTTCTCGAACTAGTGGTACACATTTATCTTGTGTCCATGCATAAATCAAATCAAAATTGGTTAGTGAGCCTAAATACACCATATCTGGAGCATTTTCCTGTTGAAAAGAAAAACAAAGTAGGATGAGAAACAGTAAAAATGACATTGCGACCTACAAAGATTGCCTACTCAACATAAAATAACAATATTATATAATTGTTGAAAACAAATCTTATACCAATATTCAACCTTGTGCATGCAAGATTTTTATTAACTATGTGATAAAAGTACAAATGGAAAATAAATATTACATATGATAATTTATGCAGTCAACTCCATTTTTAAGACAACTTATAAAGAATGGGAGATACTTTGTTTCTAAATTAGGGATGCTTCAAGTAAAGGCTATTTAGATTTCTGCTAGGCTGAGAAATAGTATCTCCAGACCTAAACTAAATGCAGATAGTGAGCTGCTTCATGCTGAGTTACAAAGACTCATCAAAACCCCTCCCAATGTCCTACAGGACTTGAAAATGGTATTTTACATTTGCTTTGCCAAAGAGATATGAATAAATAATAATTTTCCTTTATTTGCTAGTAGTTTTAACTTGTAATTCAGTGCTAGCATCCTTTAATTTAATTACAATTTTGGTTAACATGAAGTGAAGCATGACTTCGCAAGCTGTGGCCATGATTAAGCACACCTTAATTCAGAAATGCCATATAAATTAGGTAACCTAATAAATTCTGTTGCTGGAAAAAAAGAAAAATGCTTTGAAACTCCCTTCCCCCTCAGGTCTATTTGCATCTATTTCCTATTTCCTTTCTTGTAAGCAGCTCTTTCCATACAGTAAATTTGAGAAAGGAGCAGATTTTTAGATAGCATGTCTCCATAGTGCAATTATTGCAGATTTTCTTCCGTACTGAATTTTTCCTCCAGTAAAACAATGTTTATGAGAGTTTGTTAACCCGCAGTTAATTTTTTTTTCCCAAATTAAGAGGAGAGCTCTTAACCATTGTGGACTAAGGCACACAATACGGTCAAGTAATAGAAAAATACACAGTAATTGTCACTTGCTTTGAAAAACATGAAGTGTACCAGCTTCACAGATTTTTAAGAGTTCTACAGAACACACAGTATCTATACACATAATGTGTTGACTGTGTTTCTCAAGAAAAAAAAGGTTAATTTTTTTGGACATGGACATTTCAAATGGTAAGTTTAGGTTCTGTGCATTAACTGGTAACATGTGAGACTCATCTTTTTCAATGACTCAGAGGCACTAATTTCTGTGATCCTATTTCTCACACTATTTAGTGATGAAATAAAACTAAGATTTGAGATGCAGTAACATACTGAATGATCTGAATACAGTCTCCATTTGTTTGTATTCACATATAATCACAACAATCAAAATAAAATACTTACCCCTGGTGGCTTGTAGATCACATTGTCTCCACTAAATCTCTCTGCTTTTGAAACAGCCCTACAACAAACCAACCAGTAAGCACGTCTTGGTACAGACAAATAAAATAACTGAGATACCAAAATTAATATTTTAATTTGCTATCCGTTCTTTACTTCTTTTTTTTCCTCCCTTAACGATTTAAGAATTAAAATCCTTCCTTTTTAAAGTAAACTGTAAATTGACTCCTGAAACTTGGCCTGCCTGGATAAGAGGGCATTAAGGGAGTCAGGAAGAGGCATCCCTAAGATCAGAAGTCTGGACTAAAGGCATCAAAGTGCCAAGTGATAAATGCCAGCACAGTTTTGGGTAAGAGACCATCAGAGAACTAAAAGAAAAAGTCTTAAGGAAGCAAAAGAGAAAGGTGGATTCTTGTTTGCCTTTACTCCTCCTGTTCCACTGTTTACACTAAGAATTTACATCTTATCTACCCTGATAAAGAAGGGCTTTGAGGTGTACTATAGGCACAAGCAATGAGAAAATGGATGGCAAGTGAGCTCCCACTGTCTGCTTTAACCTCAGAACAGATCTAGAGAGAAGCCACAGCATGCAGTTTCTGGCCACTGATGATATAGCAGGTGTGTACCTCTAAGACAAAGTTCCTCCTTGCTATTCAGCTTTACTACCTCACCTTAGGAAGTTCCTCTCTTGCCTTTAGAATATTTTACCCCAAATCACAGCAAAGTGCCCAGAAAGCTGCTAGTTTGTACCCCAAAATTATCATCTCTCAAGCAACTTGGAACAACTGTGCATCCAATGGAGGAGACAGAAAAAAAACAGAAGTCAAATTATCTGAATTTACCTCACTGCAAGGTGAGCTACATCTTCCAGGGGTCTGAACAATTTAGAGTGCCAAGAAAAATACAGACACTGTAAGGCTTAACTCAAAGTACCTATGTTTTATTGATTTCTTTTGATTCAATTATCCTTTTCTTATCTCATACAAAAGGTGCTTTGCAGAGTATGTTACACTACCAGTATTTGCATCAGTTTGGAGATGTGTATTTTAAAATGCATTGTTGTGTTCCCGACATGACTCTCCCCATAATGTGAAATGAGGCTTCCTAGTGACAATCATCACTGAGGTAAACCACTTGCATCCCAAATAAGCCTTCACGGAATAAGAAAGTGAAGCCATAGAAGCCACCTGCCCAATCACTGCTTGCTAAGCTGATGATAATCTATAATGAAATATATGCTCTAGGGTAACCCTGTGGTAGAACCCAAAATGTCCCTTTCTGTGTTCTTCCACTCCAGTAGCTGCAGCTATGACTGATTTTTTTTCTCAGATAACTCAAATAAAGTGGGGACATGATGTGAAAATCCCAAACGCCTGAAGATACACCTTTTTAAAACAACTACTAAAATGGAAACACTTCAGTTTGCATTTTGTCTTTTTTTGAAACAGTGATGTACAAGAAGAATGTCTGGAAAGCACACAATCCCCCCACCCTCCCCTGCCATATTTACTTGCTAATGTAAAATTAAAACAGTTCCTAGATTTATCACTTTCTTCCATTAATTACTTACACACAGCCTTTTAAAATAAAAGGGTTTTTGGCTTTTTTTTCCTGTTGAACATTCTCTTCCATGTTCACAAACATTTCAGATTCATTCCTCTCTACTTATAAAATCTACCTCTAACAATCTCTTAATCAAATTCTTCTATCTCCTCCTGCTTACAAGTCTTCTTTCATTAACCTTGTTCTGTGGCCACTTCAGATCTTAACAGAACTGTAAGGACCAGTCGATTTCAGAATAATTTTAAGCATCAAGATCATCTGCAACTAAGTAGTATTAACAGAGTTTTCAAATAAGCTATTACAACTACCTAAAGCCAGAGTAATCTTGGCATAACGGGACAGTTCTGCCTTGACAGAAGTTAGTCAAGCAACTATTTTTCTCCTGTCAAATTGATTGTTTTATTTTAGCTTAAGAGAACTTTGAACATGACCATGTAACCTCCCCAAACCATGTAGCTGTTGAACTCTGTCCACAGCAAAACCAAAAGTCTTTTCCAGGGGCTGTTAGGATGCTCAGTCAGAAGAGTTCAACTGATCAATGCCAGCTCCCCATGAAGAATTTCGCTATATATAATCTGAATAAAAAACGCTGATCTGTAGCTAGCATCTCCCTTGGAAGTCTTTTCACATGTAATTTTTTAGGAAGCCGAGGAGCCTCAGTTACTGAGAGATGAAATAATTCAGCTCCTGAGGTTGCTGTTGGGAAGGCTGCACTTTAAAACACTAACAGCTCCAGGCTAGAAAGGGAATGGGTGTCTGGAGATAACAATAATGAAAAACTTGCTGGGCAATCTGTATTTACACAGGCAGGTTACGAATAATCAAGCTCTGATCCATGCCACTATGTCTGCTTATTGTTTATATCTGAACAAAAAATAAAAATAAACCCCTCATAGTAACTACTTCAAGAACAGTGCCCAACAACCAAGTGCTAACACTGAATGGTGGAAAACTACCTCTCCTTATATGCAGTTGACAAACTGCAAACAAAAGATGAACAGAGCCAAAAAACAGGAGAGTGAATGTTGAAAGCAGTGCTGTCTTACAAATAATTTTTTTAAGTTAAGACTGAAAAGTTGAATGATGAAGTTGAAGTTGAAAAGACTGAGAAGTTGAATGATGGGCAAAAAATAACTTAAAATTCTAACAGCAACTCAGACTGGCTGTGCTGAGAACAAGCATGGATGCACCCATCAGAAAACACTTGAGATAATGGCACTCATCGGAGATAAGACTGCCAGACCTACAGAGCACAGATTTACAAGTCATGGCCAGGGCTGCACACAGTCATTGCATTACCTAATTGGGAACTGAAGGAAGGGAAAGCCACGTGCACTCCTGCACTTTGCAATTACTCTCCCTCACCCCCAAACTATTTTTAGAGACATATTGGAAGAGGCACCAGTGACTGACAACAGGTTTTGTTCAAACATGAAACATTTTCTACTTTGATACATCCTCTCAGTTTCTCTGCTATTCTCCACTACATCCAAATAAAAACACTCTTGAGGCAACTCTATGCAGTGTAAAATCTAGGATAACCCATGCAAATTCCTGATCTTGCAACTCTGGGTAGACTGGAAACCACTACAGTGACATTAATGCCCAATCACTTGAAACTGGGCAGTGCTGGCACATTAAACACTGCAGAAAGAATCTAGATTTTTATTTAATTATGCTACTTAAAAAGTGAATCTCTCCCAATCTATTCTTCTTCCACTGAATATTTTAAAATATCACTGTAAATCTGTACAAGGAGAAATTTGAATTCCTGTAGGTTTTTCTTTCAGACTTACACTCTGTAGCTCACCAATGCAATTTTCTTTCTAAGCTATTACACTGTGCAGTGACATAGAAAAAGGCCCAGGCACAGAAATTAGGTATTTTAGAACAAGGTCTGCTCCTGTAACACCAAGAAGAAATGAGTACGCAACTACATTCCTTACAGAGAAAAAAAAAAAAAAAGGGAGAAAGACTGAAGAAAAGGGAAAGGGTAAAAAAACTTCAACCTACAAAAATGAAGGAAACCTTCACAAATGGTCCTATTTTAAAGAAAAAAAAAAATCTAAGAGGGTGCAAAAAAAGAGTTACTCAGTCTGCAAAGCTAATTAATTTTTTTTCCATTCCAGAACATTTTCAAATGTTCCTTACTTGTTCTTCCTTACTTGTTCTCCTCTCCCTCAAATAACACAAGTTTTTGGGACACAACTGTCCACCACTCCCTCATGCAAACCTCCTCAAGTACATTTAAATTATACTGACAAAGAATGGTAAAAAAAAAGAAAAAGGAAGCAAAACCTGAAAGTTGAATTTCACAGCAAATACAAAGGCTAGAAAGAGTTTTATCCTTCTATCCCCTTAGTGTATTTATCTATTAAGGTTTAGTCTCTTCAGTTATGCCACACTGAAAATATTAAAGAAGTCCATTCAATTAAATTATACAGACCTCATTGACAGAATTCCAATAATGAAGTCACGAAATCAACAAATTTCAAAACTTACCCAAAGGCAGAGAGGAACACACAATCATCATGCAAAATATTCGCTACTCTCTCAAAGGTTCTGTAATTATCAGAGTCCTTTTGCTCAAAGTACCCAATAATATTTCTTCTGCTGCGCTGTAAAAACAAAGGTTGAATTATAACTCACATCAAATTATCAAAAACTGTCATTACTCCCTACAGATATTAAATACAGAGACGCCATTCGTTCAACTGTCAATAAATGTAGAAATTATTTCTTTTTTGCCTTTTCAATATTCAGAAGAATCCTTGTGAGCATTTTTTCGGTGAGAAATATTAGAAGTATCTTCTCAAATACAATATATTATTCTTTTCAAATTATTAAAGGCAAGATAAATAACTTAGTAGTGGAGTGAATGCAGCTCAAAGTGACCATATTGAACTAATTTGTAATACTGCAAATGATCCCGTTTTCCACTCAGTTTAAAAAATAAAACAAAGTACTGAACATTTCTGAATAGAAAAAAAAGAAGTAAATATGTACTTCAAATACATGGTGTTCCACAGATCAACACTGAAAAATATACAGAGAAGGAATAAAACTGAAATACTTACATCAAGAGAACTAATTTCTTCCAAATCCTGGACCTCCCGAATGGGGTTACTTTTCTGCTGCCTGATGTAATCTGCTATTGCTGTCACAGATCTCTGGCCCCTGTATTCCCTCTTCATCATCATGCCATTCCGGAAGAGTTTCAGAGTCGGGTATTTGCTTATCCTGTACCTCTGAGCTATATCAGCTGAAAAGAAATTAAGAAAATGAAACCAAAGCCCTACAAATACAGAAATACACTGAACATGGTGTCTTATGCATGTATATGTCTGCCTGTATGTGGAATCTCTGAACCAGTAGTTCTACATCTTTAAGCAACAAGAAGACAAAACTAAAAAAAAAAAAAAAACCACCAAAAAAACCCCCAAAAAACAAAAACACCAAAACCCTTCACACGTGTATTTCTCACATGTACTGATATTCATAAAGAAAAAAAATTACCAAAATCTGCAATAAGTAAAGACTCAACTTGGTCATGTATACTCATTTAGTATACTTCCTACAAACAATTAGGATGATAAATTTAAGAGCATAGCAAGAACATGAGAATCTTCAAAGCTTGCCAATCTCAGTTAATTAACCCACTTGAGAAAAATTTAATAAAATAAATCATCTCCTATTTTTTTTTAAACTTGCTATGATTTTCATCTCAATTGCAATGCAGAAAATATAATTGTCATGTCTAAAACTACGGAGAATGTAAACCCTGTACAAAGTATTTTTTGAAGCCTATAAAGGCCAGAAGACTGCTGTTACAGTTCTGAGATGTTCATGTTTTGAACAAACTCAAAATTCCAGGTTTCTAAATTAAGGCAAACACCTCTCTGGTCAACCAGTATCATCATTCCCTTCAAGACAGGTCTTCATTCACATCTATACATGTAGTCCAGTCTTCTTCTACACTTGAACCCCTAAGAGCTTCACAGAAGAAAGTAACACGTATTTGCACTCAACTAGCACAAGAGCACTAGCTATTTTCATCTTTATGTAACAGGTGAGTTATTTGTTTATTCACAGACTTACAAATGTAAAAGAACAAAAACAGCCAAAAGGCTTTACAGGAAAATTAGAAGAGCAGCAAAGAAGCAAGCTAAGCAGAAGCAATAAAGTTCAGTTTCCCACACATGTGCATCATGTGCCCCTTAACTTCAACCACTACCAAGGCACTAACGTGATTCTTCACATGCCCCTTTGTCCCTCTTCCACTTTGCTAAATCACCGGGACACAGCAAATTGCAATAGGAATTGCAGCTAGTTTCCAGCTACACATTGATGGGGAAGCTTACACATAACCAGCAAGTGGTTCATGGCACACTGAGCAAGATCCAGCTGCCTGGAGTTTTTACAGCAACCTTTGCTATGGTGTAGAAATTGGGTTTGTGCATCTCCAGTACTCATCTCCAATAATTGCTTTAACCAAAGTTTTTAAGGATTTAATAGCTTTGAATGCTCTTCCCTCTTTCAGATGTGGCTGAAGTTCAGCAAAGAACTTCAAGATTTTATGAGGAGGAACTGAAGAAACAAAGTAACCCTATATACTCTGGGTTCTTAGGAAAGCAAGAATAAAAACAAACAATAGAGACAAAGTATGTAACACCAGACAGATTTCCACAAGCACTTTCCTTTGGCTTTTGCGTTGCTTAATTATTCCCCCCTGTTCACTCCTCCTCTGAAAATAAATCTAGGAACAAATAAAATCTCACAGACCCGGTGAAAACTGTGTGTCTTCTCTTACAGAGTGAGATGCAGTTTACCTCTGTACCTAAACTCAATTAAATCCTCCCAAATATACCCACCTTCCCTGAGCTACTTAACCATTTGAAGAGACTCATTCCAGTCAATCACACTCACCACACTTCCCCTTCTCTTCTCTCTCAAGGAAAGACAGAGGTGGTGAATTCAGCACACTGATTTATCCTTTGGAGACAAAGGAGTTTCATTTGGTTGACAGAGAGAGGAAGGCATTGCAAGTGTGGGCCGTACACGTCCTTACTTTTCAAGGACTCCTTATAAGTCACAGGGTACCCTTCAGGTGACCTGGATTAGCCCACGGCAGGAAGGCAACCAAATGGGGTCCATCAGCACATGTGGCACAGCACTAAACAATGTGAGAACAAATCCATTCTGACAAAAACGTCCCTTCTCAGTTACATCTTTACCACAAAGCAGATTTGCTTTCTGTCTTACACTGAACTCTTTTTTAAAAAGAATGGAGAAATCTGAATTCCATGCTGCCTGGAGAACTGCTGCTAGAAAATACTAATCCTACTTGCAGCTTTAGTTACTGAAAACAGTCTCTGAACCAGTTGCACAGCTTAGATGAGTCTGAGAACTGAAAACAAAATGTGCATAGCATAGGAATAAGAACCAGGTCTACTCCACAAAAACGTTCTCTAATGTCTCCCAAGTAAACGTCAAAGCTTCACCAGCTTAGCCCAGTTCCTAAAAAGCTTAGCATCACTGTAAAATAACACAGAATTCAACCTATCAGTTTTGACTAAGAGAAAGGCCTTGACTTGTTTCCTAAATATCCCAGAAGTGCATTTCTTAATGCACTAATTACAGTTAAAATTTAGGTAAAACATTTTATGTCCTTAGTGAAGAGTACTTTTATTTCAAATTAATACAAATTTCTCGAGGGAGGATGCCAATATATTCAACACTAATGAGCATTAGATTAATAATGCTTTCTTCCCTTAAATGCCACCACTTTTTAGTTAAAGTACCTAAGAGCTGCCTGCAGGAAGTATAGCAGGGGAGGAATCACTTTATATTTGCCTGGTAGAAGACAAACAACATCTGCAAGCCAGGCATTTGCTGCCCTTCTCCCCTGCTGATAGAAGGACCTTTGGTCTGATAGTACATGAGCTGATCCAAACTTGACCAGGGTCTGGTAAGGGGCAAGGAGCACAACGTGTCAAGGTTTCACATTGAGATTAAAGACTCTTCCTGTTACAGAACTGCACAGCAAGAGAACACCAAAACCCACACTTTTTTGTCTCACAACGTGGGCTTTTCCTTCAGGTTATTTCCACAGCTATAGGAGGATACAAGGGTTGAAGAATGGACATTCAGGGGGTCGTGAAGATCCTCCAAGATGGAGATTGCAGTCCCTAAGGACGTGGATCTTCATCAAGGGCTGAAGTTGTGCAAAAAAATTAATGGTAATAAATGCCCACTGTCAAAGCTGAATTCAAACATTATTTCATAAGTCAGTACTTGCATGATCTTTACAAATTACATTGAGATTCCACGAATGCTGGTATTTGAACTAACAGAGAAATGACACTCCTACACAAGTAAGTATTTGAAAACCATCTTTTTACAAAAAATAAAATGCAAGTACATGAAAAATTATTTGAATTAATTCAAAAGTCAAATAGAGTAAACCTTAAATGCTTCATTAAGCCCTGGCATTTGATACAGGTAGAGTTAGCATAAGCACTGCAACTACAAAATTATATTCCTTTTAAAATTGGAAATACAGAATGCAAATACATGGAATATTGTTTGAACTCATTCACAGATTGCATTAGTTATAGTAAATCCTAAATTAAATTAAAAAATATTTCCAGGCATTCCCACTGCCCATTTTCTGATAAGAAGAAGTATTTGAAACAGACAAGGGCAACCTACCTAAAAAAAAAAAAGTCTCCCAACTACAACTTTATGACTTTTTATTTTCTTCAGATATAAAAGTACCTAAAAGGAATAAACTTTGTGTTTGTATTTTGATGAATTAACCATTAAATCCCAAATCTAATGTTTGTGCTATCAGAATGGTTTCACATTAGTTATGACAGGAAGCTACTGACATACTTGATCACCTTTTCTTCTTCTACAAATCAAAAACTTCGAGCACAGCAATGAGTGTTGGATTCAGATGATACTCTCCTCCCCATTTTGCACATTTACCTGTTGACAGGCAACCATTTCCGAATTGGCCAGACATTTTTCCATTATTCATTCTGCCAACTCCAACAGCAATATCACACAGTCGCTCAGTTCTCTTCACAGATGCACTGTATTGATACTTCTCCTGAGCAAAGCTCATTCTTACAACAGGGACAGCAGCTCTCGTTTTGAAAGAAACTTCTATGTGAAACCTGACATTTACACTCACGTTTTCTAAGACAGTCTCCCACATCACCTTCTGAGCGAGGTCCTCTAGGAAAGGCTTTGTGAGCTACCATTCGTGATCCATATCTTTATCATATGTCTTGTACTGTCAGCCATTTCTCCATTGTCAGAGCATCGTGTGTTCCTCTATTCAAAGGAATGCCAAAGCCCATTTCTTGGGGTGTGTCAGGCTTTTCTCATGGTGTGTACACACATCACCCAAGCTACAGCTTCAAGCAAGCACACGGCCAGTGACTTGTTTCCCAGAATGCTTCAGACTCCACCATTCTAGGTTAACACCACAACACACTATCCAAAGTTTGGCTAGCTAGATATCAGATCATGTCACCAAGAATCTCAGTTCCATTGCCACCAAATTGAAATTAAATGTACAATGCAGAATGTGTTGGAAACTGCACCAAAACACACTATACTGAAGAAGGCTCTCACCCACAATGTAGCTAAGGCATCCTTCCCACTGAAGAACCAGCAAGATTTACAAGGGCCAGTATTAACTCAGTATACTGTTCTAATCTTTCAGGGCCATAATTCATACTACGACTAAACAAATATTTAGATTTTAAGTCCACAGGAGTGGCTCTCAAAAAACATGTCCACTAAGATTTGAACAATACTGATAATTATCCTACATGCCTATCCCCTTAATATAAGGCACCACCTGAAGAATTCACATGCTGAACAGAGGACTGTAACAGCCTGAAAAGTTATCTGAAAGAAAATAAAAGTTTCAAAACTCAAACCCTGTAAAAATAATTTCTGAAAATACTCAGTGTCCCTTTTTCTAGCGTAGAGGGGGGTGGTGTCTTCATGTTGCCTGAGGAAGAGCTAGCACAAACCCAGGCTACTGCATTTCCTAACTTTGGTGTTAGGCGATAGTTGTAGGAGTTGCACAGCTACATATAGAGAGAGCTTGAATTTTCTGGATCTAACACTAATCTTTATTTTATTTTGTGTGTCAAATCATCTTAAATCTTCCTTACCCTTCTGCAATACCTTCCATCTCAAAAGTAACAAATTCTTTCAGCTGTATATTTGAAGCTGGAATGACCAAATGCTTGCTCACTTGAGATCAATCAACAACTTTTGAAGTCCTTCAAGCTACCCACCAGGGCACACTACAGATGACAAATGAAATATGTCTTTGGTAGGTACTTTTTACTTTCATAATACACCATTAATTCTCCCCAGTTAAACTACTACTATTGTGACACTCATAAGAAATCATAAGCCCTGGGAATACTCATGGGAAGTAGAATTAGAAAGGAACTTGAGAAACCATCTAAACTTGGCATCCTACTCCAATGATTGTGATACTGGTGACTTGTATGATGGACCAAAATGAGTAGAAGAAAAGCAATCAATTTTCTGTATCAAACTCAGGTAACAGCAAATTAAAACCACCTTCTGCTGCAAAGGAGCATTCACAACAGCCATGCCTGCTCTAAGCAGGAGCTCATCAGTAGGCATCCCGTAACCTTTTCTGACAGACTAATAAAATGGCTCTCCTGAGGAGTGCCATCAACAACCTCTCCAAATCACTTACACTTTTTATTTTATCCAAAGATAACTCTCTCAGACTGACTTTTTTTCCAAGCAAAGTGACAAGAATGCAATGAAATCCTCATGCTTGTTTAGAGTTTCATTTACAATTCCTTTATGAACTTCCAAATTTGTTATTGCCGAGTTCTTTTGCTTACCAAAGGTACAGTAGCAACACAGTCTCATCTCTGCAGACTAACATTAGCAACATGAGCACACACTGCAGGAACAGCCAAACCCAGAGAGAGCAGCAGCTCCCAACACTGAGGGAAAATACCATTCCCGGACACATTTCGAATGGCAGAACAACAGTTCCCTAAACAGCCTGGCCAGCAAAGCACCTCCTTACATACCATCAGTGAGAAGCTGATTTATGTTTGGAGGCACAAAGATCTATTCAAACTAGCTACTATTTGTTATTTAACTCAGAAACCAAAGGAAATCACGGTGCAGTAGACTCAAACCCTCCATATATACTTCAATTTACAAGAATTCTGTACCACAGTTCCTAATGTCGAATTCAGAGAAACCGACCAAGATATAAACTCTCCTCCAGAGAAACATGAGCTCTAGATTGCAATAGTCACTCACAGAGAACAGAAACATAGGAACTCTATTGTACCAAGTGAGTTTCCAACACTGCTGCTTAACACAAATGATTAAAAAAACCCTGAAACACAAGCAAGTAAAAAGACCACCCAAAAAACCCCAAACAAACAAAAAACCACAAACAAAACCTTAAACAAAACCTTCCTTATAATATCTGTGCAGTAAGATCTTCTGTAATTTTATATGAAAGATCACTTTTACTAGGTGTTACACTTAGATGAGAGGTGTTTAATATTTAAGATAGGTGAATTACTAAACTGAACGTACCAAAACCATCAAAGATTTTAACAAGACACAATATAGCAGAACTCAGACATTTCTAAGTTATAAGAGGATGTGGTCTTGGAAAAGGAAAGCACACCTGCTTCAGCTACCTGCTTCAGATTTACCTTCAGTGTATGTTCCACACCAGCTTAAACACAGCCTGGTGACTTTACTTACACATTTCAGGTACAATTATCTCCCCAGTATTATAAACTGGTGTAAAATATAACATATACAGAGGCTTAATATAGTGTTAATATGTATATTTCGTATTTTTTCACATAAGGGACTATCACTTTCCAGAAAAACATCTTTATATTGGCTATAAGAGCAGACAGTATGATGGTTTTGTCATTAGGCATCAAACATTTGGCAGCACATCAATAATTCTCTTTAATTTGCTTTACCCTCAGAAGCTGGTGTGACCTGTTGGGCCCCTCAGTGTACTTCAATAACAGCACATTAAATAGAAAGTACCTATGCCTGAGTGACCATTCTGAAAGCTGTTTTTGAGTGGCCAGAAATCAGCTATTTGGATTCCCTACAGAGTCTTGGACTCAAAAAGAACCAGATCATTTGTAATGCAAATAATCCACCATCTCTAGAACATCATTCTAATAGTGAATTACTAGTGGTATGAAATCTGCAGGCATAACAAAACACCAAAATATTGACATAAACCCTCTACTGTTGCTAAAATACATAAACACATACAAAAATATAAAGCTTGAGTAAAAAACTCCAAACCACTAACAATCTTGACACCAGCATTCAGCAAAATACTACAGCAGGCCCAACTTTGATAATATAGTAACATCCACTCTCTTACTAAAAAGCTGCTATTACACACGATAAAATCCAAGTTAAAACACCTAAAAGTTTAGGACATATCCAATAACTGTGTGCCATGAAACATACCATTGTTTACAACCCAGCAAATAAATACTAGGAACTAGGAATGACATACACAACTTTGTTATTTTAATTCAAAAAGGCAACGTAAATTGCCTGTCATTAAAGGATTTTAGTTTTCATTCTCACATTTTACACCTTCCGCAGCAGCAGTCATGCTCATCTACTTAAATTAAGGACAAAAATAGTAAATACAGAGAACTAATGGTATTCCAGAAATGAAAAGAAAGACCAAAACTCCTGGCTGCCTCCTACTACTTAGCCCACTACACATACTCCCAGGAGAAGGACGGCAATCTCCTCCTCTTAGCTCTGTGTAACAAGCTGCAATTACCTTAATTCAAAGAGCACTTGAGAGGATTAAGCAACAAACTTTTAAAGTCTTTCAAACACTTGGGGGGGGGCAAAAAAATGTTTTCTTAATTACGTAACTGCTAAGACGAGAACATCTCACAGCTAAACACTGGGCATCCAGCAGCCCAGACTGAGTTAGTCAAGCAACTGAAGCTACAGCAACGAAAGTAAGGATTTCAGCAGTTAATTTAAAGCTTAACAACAAAACACAACAACACAGGCTGATTTTACTATGGTCTTTAGTGAGAAGTTTCTATAAAGTTTTTTTGTCATTATCTTGACATGGAAAGTTGAGCCAGTTTCCAGTGATGCTTATTCTTACAAATTAACAGTTTTGTAAAGCCCAGATAGTACAACCAGTATTGATTAAACGGAATTTCTGCTGTTAATACTCTTTGGGAATCACAAGCCACTGTAAAGAAATTATTCCTAGAAATGCTGTTCTCCAAGAAGCATAAAACAACACAACTGATGCTATAAATGCAATAAAAATCCTGGTGCTATCCATTTGCCTTTCAATGTGCAGCAGATGTTCCTTGCATTTTACTTATTAAGGGATTTAAAAGGAACTTTAGGGATTAGTACCAGCATAAAACAAGATTTCGCATATCATTTTCATGTATGTCTGGGCATGTGGAAAATCCAAATAGGCAACTGTTCGCTGGCATGTGTACAAATAGCAAAGCAAAGCTCTGATCCCTGCCTGGCTGTGTGAAAGGAAACTTACAACCCCCACCATGACTCCGAGGTGGAAGGCAAACCTGAGCAGAACATATTCTTCATGCTGGCAATGGTAAGTTACTCCTTCCTCTTCTTGGTTGTGAAGACCTGCATCATTTGTTGCACTAGTGCTTCTCTGACACCTCAGTGAGCCAATTCAATTTATAATCCCAGCCTTTTTTTTCCTCATTAAATGAGATAGGCTGAACTAATTAAAAAAATGTTTATGGATGCAATGAGAAAGAAACATTGGAAATTTCCCTGTAATAAAAGCAACCCTGGGCTAAATGATGGGCCAGGTACAGCTACACTTTACATGGCTATTTAGCACATTTTTCAATACAATTAGTAACTTAGTAGCAGGACAGCACAGAAAAACCTAAATCAGGATTTACTTACAATGCTGATCACAGTCTACTCTAGCAAACACCACTTGATTCTTATCTGGATATTCTTCTTTGATTACATTAGAAGCTTCCTCAAAAATAGGATGCAGCATTTGGCTGAAGCGGCACCTGTAAAAAGAATGCAAGATTGTAACTTCAACGTATCACTTTGAAATATTTTAATTGATGACTACTGTAACATTTCAATCTTTGAAGGAAAAAGAAAAAGAAGAAAAGAAAGAAAAGATACTGGAAAAATTAAATCTACCTGTAATCATCCCAGTAACGGACTGGATAAAAATCAGTTCAAAAGTACCTTGAATAATTCAGGTGCAGAAAAAAGAGTAATTCTGAAAGAATACATAGTTCAAGATATGCTCCCCTGCTTTATCTCCCTAGGAAGCACCACTAATCAATCATAAGCCTTTAGGAAATATATTCTATTCAGAAAGTATGCTGTTCACTTTTTTCTACCTGAAATATCCCTTGGAAAGTAATTTTAAAAATGTAGTAAAAGAAGTTCCTTAGATTGTCGAGATTAAAATATTCACCAACACCTTCCAGAAATATCACAGGTAATTTTCTGTGGGTCAACAATACAAGTTGTAAGTTTTATGTATTATAATAATGCTCAAGCTTGGCAGAATTTGAGCAGACTGCTTTTACAGCAGTAAGAACAAAGAGAACCCTATGAGTCCCTTCTTCCAGTAATGTCAGATTTTGAAGCAAATTCTCTCCCACAGAAAAGGCTGTAAGATTGTAAAGATGCTTCTGTGGCTTTAGGGAGTTTAGGGTAACAGTAGTGCACAAGCCCATTACTAATATGTCAATAAAATTATTCTATATTCTGTCCTTCCAAACATACAGCAGATTTTTAAACTGGAGATGCATAATGGCACTGTAGAAGTTGTGAGAATGAGATTTCAAGGAGTAGACTTGCAATAAACCAGCCTGCACTGAAACCCACCTTAAACCTAACAGGAACAGCCTGGGGATGCAGTTATGTCTGCAACAGCCAACATGGAAGTGAAGGGCAAGTCTTGCTCTCAAAATGCCAAGAGAGCTGAAGTCCACCTTCTGCAAAGCCCAACTCTGGGCAGCACGGCTGCATGTTACACACTTATGCAGCATGTATCTGTTACCATGTATATGTTACAATGGCTGCTTGTTCCTCATTCTTCTCCACCCTTAAAGCATAGAACTTCCATAAGCAAAACTGATCCGTTCTCCCTCAAAAGTCAGGTTACATCACAGACTGGCAGTGTGCTATGTTGAGGGGTTATTACTGCATTCCTAAAAGTAATGACCATAATTAAGGCTGTAATCTTTTAAAACTATAGCCTATTACAATGCGAATCAAGCAAGCATACACAGAAGGAGAAGCAATGGGGATGTAAACCCAGAAAAGAACTGGCTTGAAAGCAACAGACTACTGTATTTTCAATTAGAAAACTATAGCCAACATGACAGTTTTCAAAAGACAGAAGTTTAAACATTAATAAAAAACCAAACTCGAATAACTTACCAATCAGCATAAAAATTAACTAAAGCAACATCTGCATTGTCTGGGAAGAAAGAAAAAGAAAAAGCCCAATGTCACTCTGTGAGGCAAACTTCTCAGTTCTTTTACCTGAGATTATAAAAATATGTGCAAAAAGACTACAAAAGCAAATATTTCTAGATTATTCAGCACAGAGCTTAGTCTAACTGCTAGAAAACTGCTAGGGTAAATCTTATCTGAAATATAACCTGCAACAAATGGGAGACATGAAAGATGCCTTCAGTCAAGTGTTCTATTGACTTCATAGATATATAAGACAAAAAAATGTAAATACTTAAGGTATTAAGACACACAAGAAGTAATTGACACACGCAGTAAAAACTTTTCTGGATTTAAAATTAAGGCACGTACATCCAGAAATTGAACTCTAGTATCTCTTAAGCATCAGCTGTATTATTCATAAGTGTTAAAAACCAGTTAAAAGCTAAAATCCCAACTATTTGGGGTAGAGGACTGATGAACAGGCAGCCTGTCTGTGCAACTTGCTCTGGTTTGTCCTTGCTTGTCTTATTTAACCTGGATACTACGGCAAAAGGTAGCAAAGAAATTTTCAGTCCCCAAAAAAAGAAACACACTAAGGGACACTAAAAAAATGAAATTCTGCAGGGATACATATGATGAGGTAGTAAAATAATGTTCTTATGCATTCCTTTTCACATACCATTAAAAAAAAAAAAAAATCAAAAAAGGATAAATTTCCTGCCCAAAAATAAAGTCTGATCTTTACAGAATATAATAACCAACCGTGCTTTAAACTGATTTTTAGTAGTTGTACTGGCCTAGACACTGAAAAAAAATGCAATGCATACTCAAATTACAGAACATCAGCCACAGCTTTATAAAACAGAAATGCTGACAAAGCAGAAAATGGACAAAGTTACAGAGCAGCTACATGTGAAGATTAGGATGCTGAAAGCCTGGAAACACAACATGCTGGTAAAGACAACTCTTAAGTAGGCTGGGGAACACCACAGGTTGATTACAATTACGGCGTTAAGGTTTCCATTATCAGCAAGGGATGCAAGTGGTGAATAGTTAAATAACAAGCTCTGAAAAGTTCAGGGTTACCTTCAACGCATAAAGTATTTATTGAAAGTAATGGGATGAACTTTAGAAGCACTTACACTAGGCACATATTCCCTTTTGTGAATTACATAGTATAAAATTATTTTCTATTCTCCACTCTATAAAAGGCATTTACAGACAGATCTCACATCACAAAGCAATCTCATAACATAAGGCAGATTCTAGCCCAGACCTTAATAAAGATTTTTTTTCCTGGATATATTAGAAAAAATGTAATAACTTTTTCCTGGAAAGACAACCAGATACAGGCAAGTTGCATACTTCTCCGAGGAAGAGGTTTCAGACAAGAAACACATATCTGTTTAATTTACAGATTTCCATTCTTTGAGCCACCAGAATCAGGACAGTGCTTAACCAGAGGAAAGGCAGAGCTGAACTTAAGATACTTAAGGCCCAGCACCATGGGTTTCACTTGCTGCTATTTTTTCGGAGGGAACTTTTAAAATGCCCTCTAGACGGGTTTTGGTTATGTAATCAAGCATTCCCTTCTGCAAACAAGATACCAGTTATTTTTTTTAAAGACACTTCAAATTCTCATTGCAATACATTAGTTCAGACAGCTAATTTTGACCACAGGCATTTCATATTTCTTAAGCCGACTGCTATTCATGTATGCAAAGCTAGGGTATGAATATTCATTCAATATCACTGCAATATTCACACAGCTAAGAAACTGCAGACATACAAAGAAAAAAATCGTTTGAAGTACTCACTTAAAATGTCGTCTATATTTCCACTATCTAGACTTGTTATTTCACTTCTTGCTGGATTAAAAAGCCAGGACACCTAAAAAGAGAAAGCAAACCAGTAAGGTATGTTTCAGCAGTAAAGCAGTAGCTTATGTGTGATTTTTAAGTGTTGCCGTTCAAAAGCTGGAGAAAAACAGTAAAAGAACTGTAATTCAGTCAATCCATTTCAGATAACAGCAGTACTACAAATATACAGATGAACTACAGATATAACATACTTTCACATTTAAAGCAAAATTGGCTCTTTTAATACCGTTCTCTATTACGTCAGCAGAAATGTTACAGGTAAATTTTGCACCTTTAAGATTAACCTATATTCATAACATATATCTATATCTATATATAACATAAACCCCATTTCAACAACCTCACACAGCCCTGAATCGTGTGGGCACAGAGGTTTTACCAAGTAATTCCTTCTGTTACTTACAGGACTAGTCTGGCTAAAAAGTTTCTCATTACGTAAGCCTCAATTGCCTGCATTTTTACTGCTGTTTTAGGAAACTATTTCAGTATATCTAAATCAACCAGCTACAGTCTTTTATCTCCCTCTGTATTTCCACTTGACACTGCTTCAGCCCCAGCATGCAATAGGCATATCAGACTATAAAAACCAAAACACCACATCAGCCAAATCATTCAATTACAAAGCAACATTTGTATTACTCTTCATGCAACTCCCACAGCAATACACAGTTTTATGGGTGGGCACTCTCATGTTCAGTGAAACTGGCCCAGATCTTTTTTTCTCAAAATGTGGTGAAAGGAAATAGGAGGTTGAGTTCTATCCCAGGTGAGAGAGGTATCAGTGAATTTCAGTTTACTTTTGCTTTGAGAGAGACAAGTGCGCAAATTTTTGAGTAGGATAATATAGACTCTGGTCTGGCACATGAACGTTTCGATCCTGAGCAAGCCAGTTAGAAAGTCATCACTTCCCAAAGCACAGTCAGGGGTTGGACCAGATGTTCTGCTGTGATGCCTTCATGTTTTCAATTGATGTATAGTTCCTCAGCTGACAGAGATACCAGGAAAGGAAAAGGAAGGTTTTCGGAAGAGAACTGACTGGAATGCACAGGTCAAGGAGTTGGGCAGAGACCAAAGAGTCACAGACACACCCTGCCCTGAGATGTGGCAGCACACAACATATCGATGGTCCCAGAGACTTATTTACTCCTTGAGGTGCAAAGAAAATCTGCTTATGGCTCAAGAGGCACCAAGGAAAAACACAGCTAAAAGCATAAAGACCACCCAAATAAAACCACACAGAGCAGCTGTGTACCACAAACCGGTGATACAAGGTATTCTGCATTTATGGAAGAGACTGAGACCTATCCTGGACCTATAGTAGGACCATGACTACAAAGAACAAGCCTCCAAGATATACCTGCCTTTGACACTGCTTATAATTTATCAAAAAACTCATTTAATGTCACACATCAAGTTTCCTAACATTCGCTACAAGTGTATATGAAATATTTGATTGAAAAAAAAATAGCCAAACTGGATCCCTGCTTTCCTTAAGATCAACTTCAAAAATGGTGGGAAAATTCTAGTGAAACACTGTCAACAGCTCTCAAACTGTCACTGTAAATGGCACACAGGTGAGATTTGCAGCAATCAATCATTTTCAATGCCTTCTGATTTGTGGATCACCAGCCACTTCTCAGTGAAGATACTGATCCTTTCGCATTTCCCATATGGAGGCCCTTGGGCAGCATATAACTCTTATCTTACACCACAGGCTGAAAACACACCAGCTGTTGGAATACAAAATATGTACAAGCACTTCTCTCTTGGTAACTGAACAAGATACCATTCTTAAAAGCAAATCTAAGATTCGTGGTGGAGTTTGCACAGTCTTCCTGTGGCACTTCAACTGCCTGAGACAAGTGTCTGAACCGTGGCTTTAAGATGACTGTAGAGAAACTAAACTAATACTTGAGCTGTGAGGTCCAGAGATTAAACAGGCAGCCTAACAACACAATCTGCCAGAAAATTATCTGATTAAGCAAGCTATGCAATGCACAAGTTGCAGCAGGCCAGTGTTCAGGGAGTTTCTCTGAAGATGCTGGCATTGCTGACTACTGAGCAGCAAGAAGGTAGGACTCTGCCTTCGGAGCGAGAAGCTACCTGTATGGACCCAGATCCACACTGGCCAAATTATCCCCAGAGAAGAAAACAGCTGATGGCCACCATTAGTGCAGACACCTCCTTATCACCCCTTGGGTGATGCATGGGACGACAGCTTCCATGGTGTTGCTGTGGGGAGGTTCTGGTAGTAGAAGTTAGTTTTGTAAAGAGTAATGGGTCAGGTCAGCATGTGCATGAGCTGGGCACAGGTTTTGTTTGTATGCATGTACTGCTTTGTTGCAAATGTCATGTTTGACCTAACTTGTGTACAATTGAAGCAGTGGCTACAATTAACAATAACAGTTGGAATATTGCTCTAGACAATAATGGATAGGGTATTTCAACATTAATTTTGTTGCCCCTCATCTGATCCAACTGCAGGTGACTGCAAATTCAACCTTCTAAGGCTTCCGCTGCCCTGCAAGGCCTCAAGAACCTTTGATCACCCTGAAGACCACAGTTACCTATCCTGCTTGTAATCTTGGACAATGGTTGTTTACAGAGAAAATCCATGCAAGCCTCTAGAAAGCAGGAACTTTTCAGCTGCTGCACACAGTTCTGCATCACCATCACACTTGGAAAGAATTTCCACAGTAGTCTTGGTGTACAGGAGCTCAGCAGTTCATATTGTCTAAACAAACTGAATGGGTAAGATACCAATTTCTTAAACCCTCTTGGCTTTTTCTGGTATAACTTTCCAGCAGCAACTCAAATCTTATCTAATAGGATAAGTTACACATAAATTAATCATAACACAGTTAAGCATATCATTTGCAGCTGAGAAATAGGCTCTGTTACTTAGCAGATATACTTCAATGGATCAGGAACTGTAGTCACAATTGTAGATTGCCACAATACACTTAAAATACGCTTAACTTACAATGTAAATATTTAACTGCACCATGAAAGCACAGGACTTACTAACCAATGAGATCCTCTTCTAGACTGTGCTATATGCAGAAAAAAGGAATTAAAACTAATACTTCTTTACAGCACAAATAAATTTTGTGATTGCTTTCTTAACTCTTACTGTGGAAATGTGGTGCAAGCTGCATGTACTAAGACATTAACACCAAAACAAATACTCTAAACATCTTCATGTACTGAAGGTAAAAAACAAATTAACCATATACCCTATTGTCCCTTTATACTACAGTAGTGGAAAAATACTGAGATTAAGTGCACCTTTCCCCAAAAGTTGCACAAAATCTGAGATGATTGAAACACTTTTTCCACTAGAAGTATGAAATTTGTTTGTCAAATATATTCATAATCACGTTCTCAAACATTTTCTACTGACTAAATAATTGTGGGTGCCAAACTTTTCATAGTAAGTAGACAGACTCAGGGAAAAAGAAGCCTTCCTTGAAGAAATGTCAATAAATATGCAAGACTCACTCCAGCTGAAGCTTTCATTAAGGTATAATGCCTGTAAGGAAGAAAACACCTCCTTCTGACCCAGTAATCTTGCTGTCCCATGAGATGCAAGAGGGTTTATGATATTACTAGTATTAATATTTATCATGAAGGAATACAAATTTGTATTTAAATTGCTAAGAAGCTACACTGTTTTGAGAACATTTTCTGACCTTTTTTGAGGCCTCTTCTAGATACCCACGAGCAGAAAACAAGACATTTTTGAGGAAATAATTTCTGAATATCAGCTACACACTTTATAACAGGTATCGAACATATGTTCTGAAAAACATACTGGCTAAGAAAAATACTCAGAATTTTTCATTCTTAAATGCAAACTTTACACTCCACCGGCTCATAGCAGGACATATGGATGACTGCTCATATTTGAAACTGAAGTAAAAAAAAAAGTCAAACTGGCATCACAAGATAGCTACAAACTCATTGAAGAAATCATCTTGAAAAAATAATTCAGAAGGAAAATTGGTTACATAAGCACACCTGAAAACAACTCAGGTTTCTGCATTTACATTGGATAAAATTAAGTGTATTTTATATTTCTACTTTTTAAACATTAAAACTGAAAATCTGAAGGTAAAACTAAGTAGCTATGAAATAAAAAAGATTTTAAAAAATAAAGACAGAGTAGAATATATTAAATACTTGAGTGAAACTGCTCAAGTTAGATTAGGATGTTTATAATTTATTCACCATCATTTAACACTACAGAAAAATGACAAAACACACGTAGACTAAAACAAACAAATGCAGAAAGCTTTATGCATGTGCAGAATACATTGCTGGGGGGAAAAAAATCAGGAACTGAACAACGTGTTCACAAAGATAAAATTTAGCTCACATGGGGGGAGGGAAGAAGAGGAGATGACGTATTTTTACTCTTCTAGTCCTCAGAAATACTGTCAAATAAAGCAGGAACATCATGGCTCAGGTTCCTGGGAGTTTCTGAAGATACTGGTCATACTTTTACTGGGAAGTTTAATTAGTACAGAAATCTGAGTGTTTCTGATCAAGTTTTGATCCTCACTTGAAGTTAGGCAGCAGCTTAGGGAGCCAGTACCAGTCACTTCTGAGGGGAAACTACAAATTACCTGAGATTTATTCTGATTGTTTCCAATAAAAGACCTCAAAGCACTGCTCAAAGGCCACTATCATCCTCCCAAACACGCCATGCAATGCCACATAAGCAGCTTTACACAAAACAAAATGCCTGAACAGAACCTATTTAACGCATACCCAACACTGAACCTCTGCCAGGTTTCATATCGCTTTCCCAAAGAGGAAATAAAAGCATACCCAGTTTCAACTCACCTTCTGCTGACAGTATTGCTGTTCAATTGCCATTCCACACATCCAATTAATAAAGCCCACTGGTTATTCAAGAGATTTAGGTCAACCTTTTATCAGCATTTTACCAGCACCAGTTAGTGTTGTTAGTTCTTTAATAGCTAACTGGACAGGAGAGACAGACCTATAGGTTTAATGGTATTTCTTTTTCAAGTTTATTATACTTTACATGCCACTTTCTTGCAGAAGAGTTTAACAGTTTAAATGTGCATAACCTTAAAACTGCAAGAAAGGGAAAAAAGAACCCAGGTCTGTTGCACTCTAGTTCTTTGTGCCTTTATTTTTTAATGCACATAATGAAACAGAGGTCCTCATTTCCAAAGCAAACTATCTGTAGAATACAGAAAATGTATTCATGGAGCATTATGATTTCTAATTAATACTACACCTGCAAGGCAGTCAGCAAGAACAGCTTTCATTTTCACTTGCTAAACTTTTCATTTACTTTCTCCTCCTGCTGGGAAATCCTAAAGGCACACAACTAAA
This sequence comes from Oriolus oriolus, assembly GCA_013400235.1. Lineage (NCBI taxonomy): Eukaryota > Metazoa > Chordata > Aves > Passeriformes > Corvidae > Oriolus > Oriolus oriolus. Next base: position 207,745 of record VXBT01006368.1, read on the forward strand.
CCATCTTTCTCCTCTAACACAAAATCATTTTACATTTGGCAACCAGCTCTAGCCCACATCTAATCCAGACTGACATGCTGAAGTTACTACCTGAAGTCCAAGCCCCCCAGGACCCTGCTGCTGACTGTCAGTCCTCGAGTACCTCTTTTTTTATGCATGCTGCTGATCTGCTGCTGCTCTGAGGTCTGCATTAAACTCCTGGACAACAGGAAGCAGACGGGTTTACAGCCTGCTGTAGGATGATACAAATTGAAAGCAGTCCCAGAAGACAGCAATGCCAAAGCTGGCAAGAAATTGTAAGAGCCCCTGAATTTTGGCTTCAGAACCATCAATCAGGAACATCTTGCTGGCGGCATTCCCAGAAGCCCCATAATGAACCACAAAGTTCAGAGCAGAGAGAGGTAACAGTAAATAGAGAATGCTGAGGGAAAATAAAAAAAGAACATTATCCACCCTCTCAGTGAGAGCAGTTCAACTCTTAGTTGTCACCATTCCAGACAGTGCTCAAACATTTTGGTAACTTTGACTGACTGCTGCCATCCCTGATGAATATGCACGGTTTTTATTGGTAATGCAAGTTGCTTTCATTATAAGACTATGAGACAAAGTTAAATTAGTTCAAAACACTAACTAATGATCCCTTCTCAGTTATATTCAAGTTTTCAGAGCAATTGTTGAATGAATAACAAAAAATTATTTTCTTATAATTTTTCACTTAAGAGTCATATCTTAAATTTAGTCAGGAAAATTTAAAATGCTCAAAAGAAGCCACTTAAAATAGATTTAAAGACTGCAGTTACTAATGTCCAGGAGAGCAGAAAAAAATCTAACTAAACTGAAATATGGATAATATATATGTAAGAAAAGTAAACTTACTTCTTCAGCCTTGATAACAGCTCACTTTTACACTTTTAGCCAAACAGTGCTGTAACTGCACAGAGCTAAGTAGAGACCACCACATTAAAAAGAAGTCATGCAGTTTTTTGTCCTCCATATATCGTGTTGTCTACCCCCATTTTAAATGTGTGGAAGGAATATTTGGCATAGGTGCATGTCTTATTAACACTGAAAAACTTATTTTCAAATGAAAATATAGGAAACAGAAAAATCCACAATTTATAATGCTGTCTTTGAAAATCCAAATTATATTGATTTGACATGCCAGATCAGGAAAAAGAACTTGCAGCTAATGGTTCCTAAAACTGAACTTAACACACGAGTAAAGGAGTTGAAGGATTGTCCTGTATGACTGGGAATGGTTCCCAGATGCAGAAATCTCTCAATGGCCTGATACCACGGCATCAAGGATTTCCAGAAGAATGGATAAGTTAACCTCTTAACAGTTTGTGAACTACCATTAGAAGACACAAGATGTTCACTCAAAAAGTCTATTGCAGAGATGAGAATTAAACATCATTATCACAACATGCAGTCCATGTATTGCTTTTTTTTCCATAAAGCTATTAGTAGCAGAATCATGCACCCAAACACAATTCTAAAGCTTAAGTCTTTGGGCACAAACCTATGGATCATGGTCTTTTATAGAAATGTTTAAGTGAGGGCTCAAAAAAATGACATGAGGCGTGTCTAAAAACATGTCACAGAGATAAGACCTATAATTTATTCCCAGTTGAATTATTTGTAACTTTCAGTTATTTCTCTTGGCCTTTAGGGAAAAGAGTAATCTCCAGTCAGGGTTATGATCCACTGGTTTCCTCCCCTTACACATCCACATAGAGACAACACAGTCCATACACCTTCAAAAGATGTAAACAGATATCTGGACATCTGTTTTAATTTGTGAATAATGTTCAAAGTGCTCCACATCTTCACAAATAGGAATCTACCTTAAAGCCTGTTTCACAGATTTAAAGCCATGAATTCAGCTCCCCAGGAAACTACTGAAAATTCTGAATCTTTAGGTATTTTATTTACTAAGCTGCTTCTCTTACACAAGCAACTAGAATTCCCCTGAAAAAGAAAGGTCACATTTGTGCAGCTTTTTAGGAAAAAACACCTCATGTTCCGATAACTCTTTCTTTTCCATATTGCCAACTGCTCTGATTATTTGGCAACAACACAAGGATACACTTTCAAGAAGGAGTAATACACAGAAAATACAAATGCAATCTCCAAAATGATTAGCACAAATTAAGCAGCTGTTGCTGTGTATGAAAGCCAGCACCCTCAAGGTCCTCAACTTGTTAAAGCATGATCCAGCAATATGAAATAAAGGGCAGCTTGGCCTTGTCAAGCCTTTGGTAAGGTTGGCAGAGCAGAATAGTTTGCTATCCCTTTTCACTAACTCAAGGAAAAAGATCCTGTTCTCTATTTTGCCCACTACCAAAAAATTTGTTGTAGACAGTTTAAACCTTGGAGACTGTGTACTTCTAACTCCATTCCTCACTACAGAAAGCAACCCTGTTATTCACTATAATCTACAGGCTTTCCTGTGCCCTTTATTGTAGTTTTTACACAGGGTGATCACAGAACAAGAAATCAGCTTTTTTTTTCTTTTTTAATAATACAAATGTATTATATTTTGTTCATTCTTGGACTGGTGATGAAAATGCATATTAAAATGAAACAAAAACTTTTATGTCATTCTGTGCGAGGGAATTCAGAATCCCTCCTTTAAAGCATAATCTTGGAGGAAGAAACCAAAAGTAGAGGTAGTTTTTCTACAAGAAACCGTATTTCTTATGTCACATGAATGTTTGCTATCTTGGAATAATCTGAAGGATTGAACGTATTAGTGGATAACAAAATTTTCCATCCTTGCTGCCTACACACATTCTACTGCTTTAAAAATAAACACTATCTCTATTTTGACAATTTTAACTACATACTGAGTTTTTTCTTCAATAAGACAAAACCAACTTTTTAAAAGTGAAATTATCAACTTCAACACCTAATCACTTCTAGCTGCTTAGCTTTTTATTAATTACACAATCTAGTTGCAATACTGAATAAATTTTTACTCTTCTTCTCCAAAACATCAAGTTCTCCAGATCTCTGCCTCATCAAGAAAGGCAGGAACTTTAAGCAAGGACAAACCTGTTCAGTTTTACCTTTCAGGCTGGAATTTGTTTTAAGAGTGGGTATGAAGCAGTGAAGCCAACTGCTCAAATGCCAATCTAAGGACTACCATAAACACACATCAACTATCTCTCCATGAGAAAAATACCCACACCGGACCCACACTGCTCTAAACCATGCAACTGAGGCATTGAGTGAAGAAGAAAACAAAAAGGTAGTAAAAGCAACAGATAGACAAACAAAAGACTTAAATGAAAAATACAGCTGGGTCATTCTCCTCACCTAGTCGATCCAAAGGGATGCAAAACATACTGGTTTAACTTGCACTCTGAAGTCAACATAAGGGAAGACAAGTGGACAAGCCAGTCTTTGATAACACTGTTTTAATTGTACCATTTACATTCCTGCAGCTGCCTGTTTGTACTTCTGAATAGCAAAATCCTTTTGAAAGCACAGAATCACAGAGCCACCTTGATTTGACTCATCCTTATCTGATGCTGAAGATGATGATGATCAGAACTAAACAATGGAGCAGATTCTCCATACGAATGCTTCTGTGACAATCAGCAGTTCAAGTCAAATTCCTACTCTCTTCTGCTTTTACTATTACACAGTCACGTTATGCTCTGCAATCTCCACCGGCACCACCCCACGTGTAAGTACCCAATTTATTAACCTCAGATCCAGAGCTTTTAGCAATAATACTTCCAGTATCATTAAGACCCTCCTTGTGCTACAGATTTTGTTTTTCCTTCAGCATGATTGAGATGCCACTTTTCATCAAATTACCTCCTAATACTTCAGCAGGAGGCTAAGGTTTTGTTTGTACAACCATCAAAAGACAGCTACAGTACTTTGTGATGCAGCCGTTTGTAGTGTATGAAGTATCTGCCCATACATTAAAACCACTGATGTTCTGTCCAGTGTTGTTGCTCTTCCCTCTTTTTCCGATAAATCAAAATGAGGAACACCTCAGAATTTCAAAATTACAAGCTTTCTAAAATACAGTGGCGTTTTGTTGCCTCTGTTTATCATGTCCTTAACATCAGAACTCTGAACTTCAGAATAAATCCACTTAGAAGGTAATTTAAACTTACATTACTTTGGTTATTTTATTTTATTTATTCCAGGCATAACTGTGATGCACACTCCACAAACTTCCACTCTACACATGCAAACTGCCAATCATAGTATATTAAAGCTCTCAGGACACCCATTAGGTTGTCTCTAACAAATGTTTTACCTCAATTTTTAGGCTAGCATTTATTATTTGCTACCTTAAAATGACATACGAGTGGATAAGGGATAAGATCTTTCCAAATAAGCAGTGATTCCATGTAATAGAAATACTACTCCACAGCTGCACTCTAATTGACAAGCTGGCATTGGAAAAGCCTCCCAATTCAAATGAAGAGNAAAACCCCCCAAATAAAAAAAAAAGGAAAAAAAAAAAAAAAAAATACCTTTTTACAATTAATCCAATTGCTATCTTCTAGGGAAGAGCACTGATTAAAGCAATGCTACCTGAACCTGAAGAGAAAAATTCACCTTTGGGAACACAGCTGCATGTACCTTGAAGAATGAGAGGCTAATTTCAGACTGTATAAGAGCTATTTTCTTTCTGCCCTAAAACAGCTGCTAAGGGCCTGCACATATGCAGTCAATTTATCCTGGATAACTCTGGACAGCAGAAGAATAAATAATGCAGAGGACAGGACACCTGCCATAGATATTCTGAAATGCACAAAAGAAAATCATACAGAGATTGGTCTACCTCTCTTCAAGGAATATTAAACCTGCCAGCTTCAAGCTGACTCCCACAAAAACATCCGAGCAAGTATTCCAGACTGGTCCTAAAAATAGCATGAACACACTAACATGGTACCGTGCTTGAACTGGGAGCAAGTTTTGGACACCCTGGCTCTCCAATCAACCAGCTTCAGATAGCACTCTTACTGCTGCTGCAACCAAAACTGTTACCAAAATCCTCAGCAAGGTATCACAGCTATTTATTGGTTTATTAAAAAATATTTATTATCTATATAACACCAATTATATGTACATACTTGCATTGGTTTAGCAAATTCTGCTGGCCTATGTTGACAGAAAAAAAAATACTAAAAAGAAGGCCTCTCTTCCCTTCAATTATACCTTTTTAACCAAAGCAGATATAAATGCCATTCAAAGGTAATTCCTGAGAGGCCCGCACACTCGCTGAGCTCCCTTCACTAATTAACAGACCATTAGTAGGAAAGAACCCCTAACTGTTCACCCCCTGCACCACATACTGTCTTAATTACCTTTGTGAAGCAACCAATTTGTCTTTCAGTTATTTTGTCCAAAATCCCAAGTGAATTGACTCAACAGGGAGAAGGGGAAAAAAAAAAAGAGGAAAAAAGTTTTTTCATACACACGTTTATGAAAATTCATAATTTTTATGACTGGCAAAGGATCTAGGAGTTAAGCATTTCTAGCAAGAGTTAAGAGAGGGGATTTCAGTAAACTATGAGAGTCAGAAGTGATAGACTGACTAAAGGAACAAAAAGCTTTTCTTGGGATTACAAATATGGATACATCACTGAAAAGCTTTCCCTTTGTGCAGCTTTTGAGAAAGTTAATTATATCATCACTTCATAATCACGACAGCTATGGGAAACAGCAAAACACTATCACAGCTGTTGTTTGCTTTTTCCAGACCATTGGAACAGGCACCTATTCCTTGCCTTTCAAAATACTTCCTTGCAGAGTTCCTAATGAACAAGTTCTCTCTGTGTTTATGCCCAATTGCCACACGAATCCAGTTGGAGACAAAATATAAGCTTTACTGCCAGTTATTTTACAACAGAAATTAGACTGCTCTTCTTCTCTTCTTTTCACAAATCTATGAAAATAAAACCCAAAAAACCCTTGCAGACATTCATAATTTTTTTGGATGCACCTCAATGAAACACACAAGAAACAGGCAAGACTCACTGATGCCAGACAAGACAGAAGACAGGCTGGCTGCAAAAACACATGCCAAGGAACCAGGTCATTTACTATAATCCATTTCTAGGAGCTCTACATTCTGCTCAGGTTCCTGTTTTGTGAACATCATTTAGGATACAAAGTTTCAGTCATTGACGAAATCTAAGCCACAGAGAAGTATCTTGCTTTGAAACAATGCAGCAAACCATATATCCTAAATCTCTCTGTGAATTAACTTATCCTTCATTTTGGTCCCAAAGTGAAGCAGCTGGGAGACTCCAACTCATAAAATGTGGAAAATTACATCTTCCAGGAAACAAGACTTTAGACCTCCTGTGTTTCACTTCATTGCCACTGTTAATGCAACTTTCACATATATGACTATAATCTACTATGATATTTCTTTTTTACCTAAAAATACGTACCTCACAGAACCATTGAATCAAGTGATAAGACCTGAAGGCACTTGGGTCTTAATTCAGTCCACTCATAAAACACGGCTCTGAAAGCCAAAAGGGCCCACAAGAGCCTGCTGGCCTTCAAGGAGAACCTCTTCAGAGCACAAAACCAATCCGCTCCACTGAGCAGAACATTGGTGTGGCAGAAGACTTGCATGGGTTAATACAGAATTTCTGGATGGGGTTTTAAAAGAAAAAAAGGGAGCAGACAGAAGGTAGAGGTAAGAAAAATACTTGGAAGGAAGAGAGAAACACTGCTTGAGCTGGTGGCAGTCCAAGCTCAGCTGGAGTTGAGAGAGGGATGTTAAGGTATGCGGCAACAAAAGGAAGAGAGGAAGAGTAAGAAAATTGTAGGCCTGCTGCTCAACTAGCAGGGGACATAGAGACAAAGTACACTGAAAAGGCTTAGACGTTTAGTGCTGTCTTTGGCTGATTTTACACTGATGAGGTCTGAGCCTATAGTAGAGTTACACGGAAAAGAAGCATTACTCACATGAGTAGAAGACCAAGTTAGAAAGCTCTTCAGCAAGTGGGACATACACAGAGCCACAGAACCAGATCAAATGTTTTTTCCTGGGTCACCAAGAGAATTATGGAAGCAAATTTTCTTTCCAGAAGCCACATCCATCCAGCATATATTTGGAGTAAGTAAATCAATCTGTTTTCTGTGGCAAGACATTTAGCTCTGTAAACAAGGAAAGAGTACTGGACATTGTTTGCCTTGACTTTAGCAAGCTTCTAATACAGCACCTCAAAGGATCCTTAGACTGAAATTGTTGATGCATGAACTGAATAAGTGAACTATAAAGTGAGTGACACAGCAGCTGAACAGCTGAGCTCAAAGGGCTGTAATCAAAGATACCATGTCTGACCGGCCTCTAAAGAAGTTTCTCCAGACCAGCACTGGGTGTAAGATTTGTCCGTAGTAATGACAGAGTGATGGAACAGGGTGCTTCCTCAGCAACTCTCTGAGGACAGAGGAACTGGGTGAAGTGGTTTATAAGCTAGAGGGAATATCTTCTATTCAGAGATACCTCAAACAGCTGGAGAAATGGCCTGACAGAAACCTTGCAAAGTTCCACAAAGGCAAAGTCCTGCATCTCTGGTGGAATAACCCCATACAGGCTGGGAGCCAACCAGATGGAAAACAGCCTTGCAGAAAAGGTCTTGGGGAGCAAGTTGAACAGGAGTCAGCAGCATGACCTTGCAGCAGAGACAACCACACACTGGGCTGTGCTAGCAAAAGTGTAGCCAGCAGACCACGGGAAGTGATTCTTTCCTTTCATCTGGCACTTGTGTGAGCACATCTGAAGGATTCTGCCCAGCTTTGGGACTGCCTGTACAAGACATTACCATATGGAAGTGAAGCCCAGCAGACGGCTGTGAAGGTGAGTAGTGACTGGAGAACAGGTTATATAACAGGAGAGGCTGTGACAGCTGCATTTGTTCATCCTTAAGGAGAAGTTATTACCACTGCTACCAGCGACCTAATCAGAGGTTATAGAGAAGGCAGAGCCAGACTCTTCCCAAAGGTGCAGTGACAGGACAAGAGACAATGTACACAATCCACATCTCCAGACAGAATTTTCAAAGAAAACTTTCAACAAAGTTTTGATTCAACACTAAAACAGGTGACCAGAGAAGTTGCAGAACTTCCATCCTTGGAGTTACATAAGACAACTGGAAAAAAACCTGAGCAATCTCATCTAAGTTAGTCTTGCATTGAGCAGGGAGTAATAGATGACTTTTAAGAAGTCCTTACCAATTTAAATGATCAAACTTTCAGTGGCAATCAAAAAATCAGAACTCTACAACTTGATCCTATCAGGTAAATACAGTGAGACTCCCAATACCCCGCTCCACCAAAGCTTTCTTGCTAAAGCCAGACATAGGTCAAGAAACAAGGGAGGGAAGAAACCTAAAACATTTACCATAATAAGAAGAGATGAACAGATTTACTGTGTCAGCAGAAACCTTGTGCTGCATATACATTTACCAGTTATTTGCTGGCAGTATGCACAGAGCACCTGCCTTTAGGTAACCATGTACAATGTTGTGCCCTCATTGCTTTCACCATTCCAACCACTATATGGCTTAAGGCACAGAGCACTGAACTTTGCATTCTGCTTAGTGCCACTGCAGCTGACAACATTTACGTCCTATCAGCCACACAAAGAGCAGATCTTGTGGATCACTACCATTAAAGGTGTAAGTGCATGCATGTGAAGGAGATTCCAGGTTTGGTCCACTCCTAGAAGAAGCTGCAAGTCACAGATGCTTATTTGGAGGACACAGTACTGGAACTTTGCACATGTTTTAATGGCATAAATGGCTCTTAGCTATAAAGGGTGTGTTATCAGGGTAGTCAGATTCTCAGTAGCAGCATATATAAAAATAGGAAAAATTATGGAATTCTTTTGCAATATGCCTTGTTGCTTTTTGTAAGGCATTTTTACCAAAGCATGATCTAATGTGGAAACAGTCCTACAGCTGGTTTGGAAAAACATAGCATCCTCAACCAGCAGTGAAAAACCATTCTGAGTTAGTGTTTAGTATAGCAATAACTCTGCAGAATAACTCTTAACAATGAAAAAAGAAATACCTGAGAGAGAGTAAATTTTAAAATAAAATTAAAGTTATTCAAACTTCTAAAATCTTATCTATGAACTTTTTAAAATTAGACTATATGAGCACTTGACATTACTAAGAGTTTTGGAAGAGAGAATTGCATGTGTTTCTACCAATGATTAGGATGCTCCTGATGAAAGAAGACATGTCAGGGAGAAGAGAAGGGTAAAGGCAGAACTCTCAAAAGGAAATTTGATCTCACTTCTTTTCCTAATTCTCTATAACACACCTCTCCTCCTCTACTTCTCAGGGGAGGTTTCTCCAGTTTGGAGTTTTGGAAGAAAATATTCCTTAGGCTCTGATCTCTACACCCTGTATTGCTTCTGCTTACATCCCCAAATGTTCCTGTGTTTCCTCCTCTAGCTCACTAGAGAACTCACTCTCAAATGGGGTAGGGGGAACAATGAACAAGTTACTGCTAATGCATCCAAACCCACTCCATTATTAAAGCACCTATTTTTGAATGTACCCCTAGACTCTCCTGAAGAGGCTTTGAAGAAGGTCTGGTATAAAATTAACAGCATATTTGTACGCTTGCCTTATGCATGAGACAATTCCCTCCCCTTAAGCAAACAAAATATCTGGAAGCTGTACAAGCCTGCAAAGTGGAAAATTGGTTCTCCTGAATAGCAGCATATAAACCTTTAGTCTTTCAAATGCAATAGGTTTGGTTAAAACACATAGAATGTGGTAATTCTGCTTTCTTGAGAAAGCAATCTAAGGACCCGTCTCTTGCTTAAGAAAGCTGTCCTGCCAAAAAAAACCACAAAAAAACCCAACCAAACAAAAACCAAAGCAGATTATGGAGAAGAACAGTAAGGATGTCAAAAGAAAAGCCAAGGAGTGTGTCATCACAGCCACCAGCAACAGAATCTCTGAGATCTTACTGTAAATAACTCATCTCTACATTTTCCAGCACTGTTCAAGTCTTCTGTTCCAATAAACAGTTCAGTTTCTTCTCTCTTCCCTTCTGAGCACTCCAAACAGGAAACTCGCCCATCATATGGCATACCACAAAGAATGCAAGACTTCTTCATTGAAGAAGTCTTCAAAAGAATTCAAGACTCTCCTGCTTCCCCTCTCCAAAGGGGGAAGTTCCTCAGTTACCTACTACTTCATTGTTTAGAAATCATGGCAGATGATGGACAACTCAGAAGTCCTGTGCTACTCTTGGAGGGAACCCATTTCATTGTATAAGGCTCAGTGGTCTAAATTTTGCCTGTAATTACAATTTCTGACTCATGCTCGTATTCAGAATATAGTATTTTGAGCACCAGTCACAATTACTAAATTAGTTTTCTAATACAAATGCAGAGAGAGGCAAATGCACAGAAATATGCTCTAGACATAAAATGTACAGAGCTCAACTTTGGGCAACTTACTACACATTTAACACTAAGTTAAAAGACAATTTTTATTTCAATTTACTTTCATTATTTGGGTACTTGGTGTCACATTATCAAGACATGGAAGGCAGTGGCAGTAAAACAAGAAACAAAAATATTACCCTACAATATTATCCTACAGTATTTTTTCCAGTTAGGAACTTCCCTCTTCATTTCCCTCACTATCCGTTGGTGGTTTCCTTCAGTCACAGCTATTGCTCAGGGACACTGTGCATGAGCTTCCCGAGGAAGCACTGAGCAATACAAGTGCCTCTCAGACACATGCAGAGGAACCACATGCAACAGAGTCTTGTTCTAGAATTTTCTTTATAGGCAAAGTACACCTGACTGCGAGTGCAGGCAAAAATACAGAATGATTGGATAGAGCGAAGCCAAAGAACCACACCTTGCCTTAGGGGAGAATGTGGTGAGCCACCCTCCCATCAGCATTTATTCCACTGTCTTGGATTGAGCTTAAAGATCTGTCCCACCCAGTATTAAGCAACATACCAACAAGGCAGAAACACCTCACTCTCTCAAGGGCCCACATGACGTTACCATGCATCTCTTATTCAAGTCTTGCAAACAGCTGTACCAGACCCTCTACAGCCTGTGCCATGCACTGCTCACCCCTCCACTCAGCTCTTGAGGCAGGCATTGTGCCAGTACCTCCCCTGTCCTCTCTCCAGTTTCTTTACAAGTCCCAGCAGTCCAGTACAATGCTGGAAAGTTGGAAGGGCAAAGAGTTGTGCTGGGACTGCAGGTATTCCTTTACACTGTAATCTCCCTCCTTTCAACCCAAACTTCACTGAGACCAGGGAAGAAGAATATTAGCGTGAGACATAAAGCTCTCTACAATTGTAGTGATCTCCTACTGTCAAACTTTGGACATGAGAACTTCTTTTGATTTGACATTGTATCTTCTCTTCTTTTTTGCAGCATATTAGATCCCCATCTGAAAAAGAAATATGCTTATCCAAAAGTCTGGGAAAGTAAAGAATTTCTGTTAACTTCATTGCTACTACTAAGCAATGAAGCTTAGTAAGCTGTTTTAGCAGCTACATATCATTGTGTATTCTGTCCTACAAACCACTGATGTAACACTAACAAGCTCTCTTATACACAAAATACGCCATGCTCCAAGAGGCTCTGTTAGGTGGCACATCCTTTGGACGTGGAGCAGAAGGCCAAGTTGCATTGCTGGTTTTAAGTATTCACAGCAGATAGTAACAAGAAAAACAAAGTTACCGCAACTTTAAAGCCAGTCTGATACGCTTTATGAGGGACTCTGAATATCACCACGAAACAAACAACACACTTTCACAAAATTTTTTCAGCCTTTCTAAAGAAAGGGGATCCCCTCACACTCCTAAACTGCTCAGGACAAGTTTTCCAAAACTCTTAACAAATCCACTAAAAGGAATGATTCATTGGCTTGATTCATACAACTAGGCATCTTACAACACAGGGCCATGGCTGATATAATGATGCTGAATAATTACACAGATAACATTATACTTAATTGTATTTTTTAAAAAACAGCTCTGATCTGTATTCTTCTTAAACTTGTATGTATACAGGTTTTTTTAAAATCACATTAGAAATGGGTTTAATTGACTCATACACAAAGAAGCAGCACACAAAATACAGACAAGTTGCAGATCATAGCTATTCCCCGGTTTGTTGGTTTTTTTTGTTGGCAAACATAACTCTAATTGATGCGTATTAAATTTGGATTGATCAACTGTGCCATGAAGAAAGAAAAACTCATTAACTTGTGCCCACTTTTTCAAATTTGTACTTGTCCATTTAATGGACACATTTACCGTGTTGTTAAACAGTACACACTCCTCGGTTTTGCTCATTAGTCTGTATTTAAAATAATAGTGAAAACCAATCTAGCACATAAGCAATATTGTTTTAATACACAGATGTGACTGAAAAGTATGAGGTTCTTCACGTCAGTCTCTCATATTGTGTTTTAGCATGCCGCTGTCATCTATATATAAATATTTCAAATGTGTTTTTTCAAACCCTACCAATCACACGTATTTCCTAACCCTGAAATGACAGCAAGTTCATAACACTTTAACCAGAGCTTATGCAGGTAGAAAGTGCACATTACAAAGGGATAATGAATACTTGTACTGTTCATTATGTATGTGTCCTCACATTCCTAACCAATTCATTCATTCATTAGCAGCTATATTACTGTGTACTCCTCTTCAGACTTCTGGAGTTCTGTCTATCATTACCTCCAATTATTCTTTAATTTTCTGGCCAGTTTTGTCCTCCCAAATGTTTAAAATGGATTGATTAAACTCATTAGTATTTTAAGAGAAAAATCCTATTAAAATTTATTCACACAAGTCCCTCTTAGCTCTGCAAGTCACTTATGTTATGAAAGGTCCAGAATCTGGCCCAATACATCTCTGGAAAAGTAAAAATCACCACATCAGCCTGTTAAAAAAAAAAAAAAAAGGGAAGTATAATACAGGCAACTTATCTCCACAAAACACACACACCAATGATTGTATACGCGTACTGGCAAAGCCGGAAGGTGGCTTAGGTCACACGTGTAATGCCAGCCTAAAAAAAACTAAAAAAAAATGCTGTAGTCTGACAACTAAAGATCACAGAATCAATTAGGCTGGAAAGGGCCTCTGAGACAATCGAGTTCAACCTATGACCCAACACTACCGTGTCAACTAGACCACGGCACTAAGTGCCACATGCAGTCATTTCCTGAACTCCTCCAGGGACGGTGACTGCACCACCTCCCTGGACAGCCCATTCCAGTGTCTAATCACCCGTGCTGTGAAGAAATT
>VXBT01006368.1:221410-363925 GCA_013400235.1 Oriolus oriolus
CGGGGGCTTTTACCAGGAGGAGCAGGAGGCAGCCAGGGTCAGGCAGGAGCGGGAAGATGGCGGGTCTCATGGTAGATCGGGCGCCCGGGAGCGGGGAGGGGAGAAGCGCGGCTCCCACTCTCCGCGGCGGCGGCTCCTCCACTTCCCCCCGTCGCCAGGAAACACCCGGGCAAGTTCCACCGCGGGGCCCCGCGCTCCGCCGCGCGCTCCCGGGGCACGCCGGGAACCGTAGTTCCGGGAAGGGGAGGGCAAGGAGGAGGAGGAGGAAGGAAAGGAGAGAGAGCGAGAGAGGGAGGAGGCGTGGATCCCAGAGCACACCGGGGCTGCCCGCGGGGCGGTGCCTCGCCTCGACGCAGCGGCGCCCCGATGAGGAGAAGGGCGGGGTGGAGGTGAGTTACGGGGCGCAGCTGCAGAGCCGGGCGGGGAAGAAGGGAGGGAAGGAAGGAGAGAGGGAGGCGGTTCTCGCGGCCTGGGCGAGGCAGGGTTAACCCTTCCTGCCGGGGTGGCGTGGGTGTCCCGTGGCACCGCACCCTCTTCCGCTCTGGGTCGATCCCTGCCAGCCCCCAGCGCTGTCCGCGCTTCCTCTGGATCCCGCCTTGTACCTTCAGCCGCCGGGACTGAGCACACGGGTTTGCCTGTGGGGAATGTGAGGAGGGGTATTTGGGCGCTGTGCGCCTTGTGGTCTTCGTGTCCTCGGAGTTTGGGAGGCAACTTTCTTCTGCTTGGAAGCCTGTGTGTGACGGGGCAGAGCGGCTGCTGGGAGGGTTGGGAAACTTTAGCTTGAGTGGAACGTCATCGCTGATGTTTATCCCCTGGCGCTTCAGCAGATTGGCGCTTTCTGTCACTCCCTCAGTTCTAGATGCTGAAAATGAAGAGCACCCAAAATTCGGGGCTTCGCCCCCGTCCAGTGAAACTTTGGACCTTACAGAATACGTACATGCTTTGAAACCTGGCAGAGCTGTCTCAAAAAGATCACAGAAAGCTGCGCTTTGCGTTTGTCACATTTCCAGTATGTACACGAGTGTAAGGAGGGAGACCGGTTGTAACACCATTTAAAAGGAAATCCTTTACATCAGCCTTTTTCAAGTCAAGACTGGCTTGGTTTCAAAGAAAGCCTGACAAGCTCAGGCTTCGTGTGACCCTGCAAAAATCTTGTGGCCTGTCAGTTTCACGAGCTGCAAACACTCTCTCACACACACATATATATACATACAAGTCATGTATTTTTTATAGTCTGAAATTGAAACTTGGCTTTTATCACTTCTGCTATGACTACCTTAAGAACTTGTGCTCTTTGATCTGTGGAATGAACATCTTCTGCACTAACTCACACTTGAAAAATCTTTGATATTTTTTCAAAGCTCAGTCTTCACTTGGAAACTGTATCAATAAAATTTGATAGCATGGTTGTGTTATCGTGTTTAAATTTTGACAACCTCATGTTTTGCTGAATAGAAAAATCACATAATTCTTGTTATCTGCGTAATGCAAAGTAGACATACCGTAGTTTGGTATGAAATTTCACATACCTTGAAGAGGTCTTGGTGTCCATGTGAGTGTCCCTTTATTTTAAGTGACTTGAGAAGGCTAATCTGCATGTTAGCTTAAAGAAGAAAAGTTAATTATTTACTTGATTACAGTTATATGATGCATATTACAGATAATGCAAATTATGTAGCATTTTAGATACTTATTTTTTGATTTTTATTGACTAAATGTCTTATTTTTTGTTTATGAGGATCTTTATCAAGCAAGTCTTTCAGACAGCAGTTCATCTGTTTGTTATATACATGAGAAAAATACCTGAAGAATGTTACAAATTTTCCTTTTGTAGTCCCTCTTAATATTTCAGAACTTCTCTGATATGGAATTAGCCCATTCAATGGAATCATGACACTTCATTAAGAATTGCTCTAGAGATAATAGTTTGCTTCTCTCACCTGTATGATTACTGACACGTTATGCAGAAGTGACTGTTGTTTTCATCTGGAAACTATGAACATCTTTCATTATTAATTCTCTTCTATATGCAGACAGTTTTATGTTAAAAATATTGTTTATGTTATTGGGATGTTTTTGGTGCTTCACTAAGTTCTTTGGTATTCGCTGAATTTTATGCTGCTGTCCCTGGATTTCTTATATTTTTGTTTATTTGTTGAGAGGTAAAATGTGAAGAAAATGGAGGAACTAGATAGTAAGATCCCGTGAGAAAACCCTTTTGAAGGTGCTGGGGTCCATCAGTGTTGGTCACTTCTTAAGCACCGCCTCCTAAGGGCACAGGAGAGGGCAATTCCGAAATGTCAGAAGTCAAGCAGACGAGGTAGAAGGCTGGCTTGGCTGACCAGGGATGTTCTTTTGGACCTAGTGCATAAAAGAAAGCGTATGCCCAGTGGAAATAAGATCAGGTGACACATCAGTTGATGGAATCTTTTTGGATTTCAGTAAAGCTTTCAATACTGTCTCTCACAGTATCCTCCTGGACAAAATGTCCAACACACAACTGTATAAACATATCATGTGATGGGTAAGCAAGTGGCTCAGGGGTCAGGCACAAAGGGTTGTAGTGAATGAGGTGACATCAGACTAGGGACCTGTCACTACTGGGACTCTGCAGGGCTCCATCTTCGGCCCTATGATTTTCAGTATCTTCATTATTGACTTGGATGCATGACTGGAAGGGATACTAAACAAGTTTGCAGATGATACAAAATTGGGAGGAGCTGTTGTCTCCCTCGAGGGCAAGGAGGCCCTATAGAGAGACCTCAACAAATCAGAGGACTGGGCAATCACCACCTGTATGGAGTTTAACAAGGCAAAGTGCCGGATTCTGCGCGTGGGTGTATGGACGGACTGAGGAATGAGATGCTGGAAAGCAGTGCCATGGAAAGGCAGCTGGGGATCCTGGCTGATGGCAAGGTGAATCTGAGTCAGCAGTGCCCCGGCAGCCAGGAGGGCCAAGCGTGTCCTGGGGGGCATCAGGCACAGCATCGCCAGCCGGGCAAGGGAGGGGATTGTCCCGCTCTGCTCTGCACTGGGGCGGCCTCACCTTGGAATATTGTGTGCAGTTTTGGGTGCCACAATGTAAGAAGGATATGAAACTATTGGAGAGCACCCAAAGGAGGGCAATGAAGATGGTGAAGGGCTTTGAGGAGAAGCTGTATGAGGAGAGGTTGAGGTCATTTGCTCTGTTCAGCCTGGAGGAGACTGAGGGGAGACCTCATTGCAGTCTGCAACTTCCTCATGAGGGGAAGAGGAGGGGCAGGCACTGATCTCTTCTCTGTGGTGACCAGTGACAGGACCTGAGGGAGTGGCCTGAAGTTGTGTCAGGAGAGGTTTAAGCTGGATAGTAGAAAAAGGTTCTTCACCCAAAGGGTGTTTGGGCACCGGATCAGGCACCCCAGGGAAGTGGTCACAGCACCAGCCTGACAGAATTCAAGAAGTGTTTGGACAATGCTCTTGGGGATGTTCAGTGCAGGGCCAGGAGCTGGACTTCAATGATCCCAGTGTCTCCATTCCAACTCAGGATATTCTGTGATTCTATAGTGCAGGACTGTAATAAGTTGCTACTTGATAACAAACTTTATTGGTTCCTGAATTAAAGCAGGCATGGGAACACTGAAGAACAGTCTGTTGGATTTGTAAAGAAACACTTTAGAGACTTTTGCAAAGCTTATGGACTGAAATTTGAGTTTAAGGCAATGAAACTACAATATATACATATATATCTTCTTAATGTAGGCTTTTTTATGGTGAATTTTGGCTAGCGGTAGATTTATTCCACAGATAAAAAACATGTTTTTTCTTTTCTGTTTTTAACAGAAGCATCTTTAGCAGTGTTTGAGTAATTTTAATGACTCGTTATAAAATTAATTCTGTTTTATTGATGTGGTTTTGGTTTTTTTCCTAGAACTGAATTCCTGCAAAAAATGCTGGTGGCACAGATCTGACCTATAGTAATACCTTGAAAGAGTATGAATATTTCAGCAAACTGCCTCTTCAGTGGTTCCTCGTTAGCATCTGAAGTGCATGCTGCTGCTGTTAATGGAGATAAAAGTACCCTCCAAAAGCTAATAGCAGGTAAATGTTTTCATTGTAGATGCATTTAGATTACTTCAGAACTGAGGCTTTTTGGTTTTGATTTACAGCTCTGATCTTTAAGATATTTTTGATTTCTTGATTATATGTCCTTCTAGAATAAATGCTGCCCTGAAAATATGACTGATTTATCTTACTTTTTATTTCCTGTTGCCTTTGATTGGTACTTCTTTGTGAAGTAAAACAGAAAGGTGGTAAGTAATAGAACCCCTTTCAGGGAATTTGAAGTTCTGGAGAAGTGCTTTGTGCTGAAATATTTTGGCTGCAAATCCTTATTTTTTGAATTGCTTTTTGGGAAATTTGATAAATATGTTTTTACAGGTAATTTATTATAGTTTCTGAAGTCTTGTCACTGTGTGGTATTTGTTAACAAAATGAGCCAGCCTCATTTGTTAGTTTGATTCTGATAGACTGGCAATGTTTCTCAAGAGAAATTAAAGGTAATGAGAGAGTCTAGTCCTATTGAATCTAAAGTTAAAAACCCATTCTCATCCGTTAAAAAGCTCAGGATTTTGCCTTCCCTTGCTCTCCAGGAGTGATATGGCATTCCAGGTTAATAGTTTTCAAAAGCAGTATATATTTTGTGTTCCAAAAACAGTCTTGCATATATTTGGAAAGCTGCCATATGGTAGGTGAAGACTTGCATTTTTCAGAGCTTCTGATTTAATGCAATTCCAGGTGATACTGCTGAAGTTCTATTTGTTCAGCCTTTTTTGGAAAATCCTATCCCTGGAGCTTGGCAAGGGTTGAAGGACTGTGAAATAATAAGAAGCATAGTCTGTATTTATTTCATTAACTGTCAGTTTTAATGGGTGTGAAGGATTTAATGGTAACAGCATTAAACCAGCAGTCAGGTTTCTTTATGTATCTTCTGCTGACCTGTGCTGACGGCAAGGTAGTAACCTGTGTGGATCTGTTGTCCAAGCTGTACAGAAAGCAGTAAGGGGCTCCTCTTTACAAGGTGTATCTAATTTTCTGAAAAGATGACTAGAACTGATTTGACTCCAACAGGAACACATTTGAGGGAACTGACTTTGTAGAAGCTCCACTCGTTCAAACAGTTAATTTTGTTGGGCCTTCAACTTTGTTTTGTCACATGATGGTTCAAACATATACTGTTTGCATTTAATGCTATCTGTTTGCTCCTTTTCAAAACATTTTATAAACAGCAGATGAGCAGTTGATATGGAGATACTTCTAGAAATCTGTGAGATTCGACTACAAAGTGGCTTTAAATACCCGGTTTTCTGAAAAATCGTTCTGCCTGCATGTGGAGGTGGAAAAAAGTCTCAGCTTTCAAATCCTGGCTAACAGTCAGAAGCAACAAAGACTTTTTTCTAACTTCAGTGTGTTTTTGTTAATCTCAGAGCCAAAGAACGTATTTTTGGAAACACAAAGGAAAAAGTGTTTCTGTGTTGCTGGTACATCTTATCAAATATACCACAAAACAGTCATTAGAACCAGATAAGGAAATTGTTCTTATTTTAATGATCCTCATGCTGTTTTACTTGTGCATGGGAGAGTAAACTGCACAATCCTTGTAGCATTTGCTATAGTAGCAAGATTTGGCTTTTCTGCTTTGCCGTGTTTCAACAGGATATGACATAGACCTTACTTACTTTTGCCAGAACTGGACCAAAAGGAAAAAAAACCCAAAGACTTCATGTATTGCCTAGCAGAAGAAGAATGCATTAGAGTAATATTTTTAGCTGTTTACCAGTCCCTGTTGAAAGTATAACTTGATGCCAGAAGCAAATTGAGCAGTTGGTGCTATTCACTGAATTTCATGACTGCACTTAGCAGCAGCAGCTAAATCAGGGCAGTACTCCAGCTTTATGTGTGCTTAACAACACTTTTCTAATGCAGACAAGCTTTGCACCTTGATAATGTAGCCGGCAGTGGACACAGCGATGGAAAGTCTTGACTTTCTCCTCCTTTCAGGGGGGAACTTTTAGCCCCTAAATTCATTATTACTTTCCTCTTTGTGCTTTCCTTGTTAAGTTATTAACATAGGAGGGGCATAGAGGCTGGCCGAATGGTCTCTTAGAGCAGCCCCTCAAACCTCGTTGGTGATTTCTCCTTCTACCACTGATGCCTTTTCCTGGTCTTAAAATTAAGAGAGCTGAACACAGTTAAGAGGGAAAAAGGGTTTTACCTCGGTGTTTATTTAAGGATCCTTAGGGACGATTCACATCAAAATGCACCCTGAAATGCCCACTGAAGAAAATGGCCACACCCAATGTGATGTGTATACAATTACATGCCTTGCAAAAATTAGCATATCTATCAAAGATTCCCCAATGAGGGACTTGGGCGTGACCCCTCATTGAAGAACCCTCCCCCTGGATGGGCCTATCTTTGTTTACAGGATGTGTTCTGGAGAGGACCTTGGTGTCTGGGGTTTCCAGAATGTTTGGTCTCTTGGCTTAAGAGAATACTGGGTCTAAGGGAAGTTACTGACTTAAAGAATTGTAACTATGTAGGCTAAAAGCACTAAGAATACATAAAAGCTATATAAAAGACTGTATAAAAGGGGTATAAAAGAAAAAGCAAAAAATCATCATAGCATCACCACCTGTAGCTTGGTGGTGCATGTGTGGGTGTATACAGACATAGAAGCTTTATTTGCATATAATTAGAGTATAGATGAATTTTAAAGGAACAGGTGTTTGAAATAATACAGTGTGTTCTGGATAATGTGTTCCTTTTGACACCCTGTGCCAGAAAGAGGCACAGACAGAATCAAAGGTAAGTAGACAATTTATGTAGAGAAAGAGGGCTTTGGAACAAAGTATCTCTATGTTAACTGCCGCTGATGCTTAATCACAGGACTTTCTAAAAAGCCTGTGGGTTAAATACCATAAAGTACATGCCAAGTGTTAATTGTATAAACAGTGTCCTAAAAGAAGTGTGCTAATTGTTTGCTTTGCATGAATTGTCCTGTACTGTATCACGTTGTTTTAGAATTGTGTGTTCCTGGGCTTTGGGGAATGCTCACAGTATTTTCTTTCCTGTGTTTTATACAACACTGAACATGTCTTTGATTAACAGTTCTTCAGTGTTAAAATCCAGCTGTATGATTTTGATCCTAGGGAAAAAGCGAGCAAAAGTTAATTTTGTATTTGGAGGATCATTTTCCATTTAATGGTTTGAGAAGGAGCGTATAATTGTTTTAATTGTTTGAAAGAACTCAATAATGATTACAATAGTCGTTATACTGAAGTGTCTGTTCAGTCCAGCTCCTCATTCTAATGCATTGCTTGCATCCAAATGCTTCTAAATCTCTGTTGTGATGTTTCATTACAAATTTTAACTAAACTATGGGTTACAAATATGCAGTTGTGTAGTATTGTTTGATCCTCCTCTCTACTTCTGTCTTGCCTGTTCTACATTGTGGGAGGTAGAATAAATCTCAAAACAGATATTACAGAAGGCAAGATTCTTGCAATTGACAAGAAGTGGTCTGTCTTTTAATAATTAGGGAGAACTCACATTCTCCTGCTGCCCTTTCTCATTTTCTGGTTTGAAAAATGCGTAGAAATGTTAAGAGTCTGATATGACTGCTTGCAAAGAGTGTGAGGAAGTGGTGAAGTACAGCTATGAGAGTTAAATTTTGGACTTGGGCCCTGGATGCTGTAGTGTTCAAGACTTCTGTTGGTAATAAGCTTATGGAATGCATATTCTGGTGGGCTGAGGACTGTGATTCTGAAAGGGGAGGGATCTAACAAAATTTCTTTCTTAAGCAGATATGTGAAGAGAATTTATTTTTGCCAAAGCAGATTTTAGGTAATCTAATATGTGAATGTTTTAAAGGCTACCCGTGCTTTCTTGTTTTAAGGCTACCCGTGCAAAAATAATAATTTGCTGCAGCTGTAAAGTTCACAAGGTGTTGTGGCTAGTGACTTTCAGCAGCTTAATCCCCCCTTAGCACCTGATAGTGATATGGTAGTTCCTAGCCCTTGTCCTGTCTCTTAGCCTGAGTGCAAAGACACTCCTTTAGGGAAATGCTCACAGGATTTTAACCGTTCTAAGGGCCTTACAGAGCCTGGTAAGCAAAAGGAGAAAACCTACTGCTAGCTGAAGATAGTTTCTTTACCTTAAAAATATGTGCAGAAGCTTCAGGCAAATTACTGGCATCAAGTTTTGAAGCTCTTGCTCATTTTTCACTCAGACTGTATGCACTCATGGAAACTCTTTGTCATCAGCTACATCACTTTTTGGGAACTGAAAATGAAAGCAGATACCTGTTGCTTTACTTAGTTGTGTTGCACTTGAGCTTTAGGCTATTTTTGCTTGTCTTCAGTCTCTAAATCTCATGTGTATATGTATATCCTCCAGCATTCTATAGCAGAAAGGGAATTGTAATTTGAGGGAGACATACTGCTTTTGGACACTGCTGATTTAAGAACCAGCATTATCTGAGCATAAGCCCATATGCTTATGTCTTACTGGGAGAAATGAATGTGTAGGTATTTCTCTTTATGTATTTGAGTGTTCAAGTCCCACCAGCTTCAAGCGATTTAAGACACTGTTGAGGTTATGTTAACACTTAGCAGTGAAATGTGGTTTAGTGATGTCTAAGTGACCATGTTGAACTAAAACTGGAAGAACACCTGACTGTACTTAGTTAATTAGAGAAACTGGCTTGTTGGTTGGGAACAGTGACATGTTAAATTATGCTTTGGACCACAATATCTGCAGGGGAGCAGGCTAAACAGCAGTGTGAAGGTGAGTATTATAATGCAAAAAGATGTTCAAAAACCAGCCTGTTTCTGAGAAAGCTAGATGTAGGTCAGTAGAAGACTTCTTGTGGTTTTGGGGTTTTGTTTGTTTGTTTGTTTGTTTGTTTGTTAATAATTTGCTAGTGACATAAAAATTAGTTGTAAAACCAGTGGATTGTCAAGATGAAGTAGCAGTCAGAGAAGACAAGGCCACAGGTGAAGTATAAGAAGAGTTTTTCTATATCTGCATCACAGAGGAGTTTGGAAATGTTCTTAAACTTTTTTTTTGCAGACCAAAAAAAATTTCTCAATGCAAATCACACTTTCAAGGCAAAAAGAAGTGTTACAGAGTGAATCGTGATTGGCATGGTATTCACTCTATAGTTTTAAAGGAACTAAAAAATGTAGTGAGTGAGTAAATGATTGCTCTGACTGGCAATATCCTACTTGACAGTGTTTTTTGTAAGTGGCTTGATTGGTAGGGAATGAATTTTAATTCTTTATATTCCCCTTGATTCATATTTAATCTGCTTGATGATTCTTCTGGGTGAATCAATAGGAATTATAATTAAGAGTACAATTATTGGATGTGTAGATAAGTATAATATGCTGGGGGAGAGCAAAGACTGTGTAAAGAAGCAGCATGCCTCTGCTGGAGTGCTTTTGAAGCATCAACAGTCACGCAGACAAAGGAATAATTAAAGAGCAAAACTAACCTGCCTGTAAAATTCAGTGTTCCTTGAGTAATTGTAGACAACATTGGTCCGTTTGAGATCTGGAGACTCTGGATGTGTGGGGTGGTTGATACCCGTGAAGTAAAGGTGCTTGCCTTTACGTAGTGACATCATGGAAATATGAAACTTCATAGTGAAACTGGTTTGTTTGGAGCGTTTTTTGGACTGTGAATAAGAATAGTGATTTGACTTTTTTTGAACAGGATATCAGATTACTGCCTTACTAACCTTATCAATTCAATAAAGCTTGGGAAGTATTTTAGTAGTTTCCATATTGTAAGGCACCCTGAAGTAAATAATGGTATTGATGTAATATTGACGTTTATGCTTTTAAAATAAACATTATTGTGAGTAGGCTTCAAAGTTTGTTTTAGTTACTGTGTTTACACGTTTTGGGACGTCTGTTTGGTTTCTGTGCTGTTGATATTTTTTAAACTAATCTGTGCAGCGGAGATCCATGTAACTCTTTTAAAATTATTTATAATTATGCCGCTGCAGAATGTTACTGGTGGTAGGTGTATTCATGGAACTAATGTTTTCTGAATGTACTTTTTTCTGTAAATATATTTTGAAATATTCTGTAACTGTCAGTAAGAGTAGGATAAAATGTAATAACTCTGAGTTTATCACATAGTCCTTTTTTTTTTGTTCACCCCAGTCACGTTATAATGAGATACCTGCTGCTCATATTACAATAAGATGACTTTTTAATTAAAAAGTACTGCTTTTAGCTAGATACTAATATGCTTAACTGGTTTAAGTGAGCTGGTTTTGATTTGGGGTTGTTTTTTTTTTAGGAAACTCTGAGTTGAAAGATAAAGAGGACCAGTTTGGAAGAACTCCGCTCATGTACTGTGTGCTGGCTGACAGGCTGGACTGTGCAGAGGCATTGCTGAAGGCTGGAGCTGATGTTAACAGAGCTGATCGAAGCCGAAGAACTGCTCTCCATCTTGCTGCACAAAAGGTAATTACTTTACAAGTGCTTATGAAGTTAGGACTTCCACAACAGCTGTGAGGTGGGCTGACCCTGGCTGGACACCAGGCACCCACCAAAGCTGCTCTCTCACTCCCCTCCTCAGCTGGACAAGGGAGAGAAAATATAACAAAAGGCTCATGGGCTGAGATAAGGGCAGGTGGAGATCCCTCACCAGCTCTTGTCACAGGCAAAACAGACTCAGCTTGGGAAAATTAGTTTAATTTATTACAGTCAGAACAGAGTAGCATGATGAGAAATAAACCCAAATCTTAAAATCATCTTCCCCACACCCCACCCTTCTTCCTCAGCTGAATTTCCCTCCCAAATTCTCTACCTTACCCTGCAGCCAGTGGTGCAGGGGGATGGGGAACGGGAGTTGCCATCAGTTCATTACTGTCTGATTTTTCCTTCTACAATCTCAGCCTATTGTACTGTCCAGTTAAGTTGTCCCACTGAAGAAGTGCTAAAGGAAGTATTCAACAATAAAATAAAAGGTAATTGAAAGTATAACTTCAGAGCTGCAAGAAATTTTGAGTGTGGTTAGGCCTGGGGGAAGTGTCCACAGTCTCTCCACAGGAGAATAAACAGGCTGCTGGTGGGAAAAGAAAACAAAAAAAAAAAANGGGGGGAAAAAAAAAAAAAAAAAAAAAAAAATGGGGAGGGGCTTTGGCTGCTAACCAAGACATTTGAGTTCATAAACTGTGAAAAAGACTCCACAGAGAAGATTAAAAATTCAAACTGAAAGAAACAGCCTTCTATTTACTATAGTATGTTTAAACCTGTAACTGCTCAAAAATTAATGCTTTTTTGTCTGTATAAGCTGTCTTTTGGTACCAGTTAGAGCGCCTGCCAGGATTTTCATAGCAAACCATTTCTGTGGACAATATCTTGTCACCTGTTCATAATCATTCACATTTTTCAGATGTTTTAATACAATCTGCAATTTTTAATTGTGTTATTTTAATTAGGTTTACATAAAGGTAGCTATAGTATGGTCATGGTATTTAGTAAGGAGCAGTTAAATAGAGCACCGTTTGGGAAAACTATAATAAGGTGATATTTTCCAGGTACATTTGCATGGGAGTCCATAGGGACTGTGTGGTCTGTGTTACTGCATCCCTTATTGGGAAATAAAATGTTGTAGGTTGTAGTTGACTTGAAGTAGGCTAATTCATCTGCTTGGTTACGTACCATTATGCTCTGATGAAATAATTCAGTCATCATCATAACCTTGCTTCCAGGATTAACTTTGTATTTCTAAGAGACCAGCTTACTGTGAATGTTGTTGTTTCAAAGATAGGTATTTCATAAAAGCAGCAATGTCAGAGACTTAAAAAATTGCTGTAACATCCTCTACTTCACTCTCTGTAGAACACTCTACTTCAAGTGTTCATACAGGCTTTTAGATTTTATGATGTGATAGACATGTGAACATTTTAATAATATTAAAAACTGAATTTTTAAAATTACGTTTTCCCCCGGTTTTTAAAATACATTTTAGCATATTAAAACAATATAAACTCTTGTCTAAATCTTTGTCTTAATGTTCATATTGTGGATATTTGTATTATAGCAATTCAAGGCAAGAGAGATTTTGCCTTGGCATAATATCCATTAACTGCATGTGCTCTGCATTTCCTTTATGCCTTGCTTCAATCCTGAAAGTGCAAATTGTACCATGGGACACTTGGACCATCTTAGATGTGTTTTCAGTTGACAGTGCAAATGGAAAGGAAAACAGCATGAGGTAAAGATTGTAGCAGTAGATTTTATGTAATCACATACTTACTGTGTAATGTACTAGGTAGACGTGATTCTCCCCATAGCTGGGTAAGTGCTTGTACCATCGTGAGTGCTGGGGGCAAAAAGTGGTCAGGAAACAGCCCTTGCAACTGCTTTTATTTGCCTCACTTAGCTGTCCTCTAAAATTCCGTTCTGTGTCTTCTGAACAGTTACTTGCTATTGATGTCAGCTTATGAAATTAACATTTCGTATGTGTAAAAATTTGTCTATCGTCTTTCCATATTAACATTTTAAGATCTGCATTTCTGCCATGAGTGTCTTCTGAAAAATATATAAAATTAAAATTCAAAACAACTTAATGTTTCATGCAGTTTTGGCTGTTTAAATAATGTTTTGCATTCTTCTTATTTCTCACTGATACTTTTGGTTTATATTCTAACTTTTTTCCTCCAAAGTAAAATTCCTCAGTAAAGTTGACTTTCAGATAGAAAAAGAAACATGCTGCGAGGTCACCTATTTCCAAAGTTGTTTTGCCTTTGTTGGTTAATCATGAATATACATATTTACCAGGGCCACTGTACAGTTTTCGTTGTGTTCAAGCTTGTGAGTTGTCCTGTGCTTCATCAAAAACAGATTCACATGACTTTATAAATTCCCGTTAATTGGTAGTCACAAGTGTAAGCTGTTTAGAAGGGCGGTGCTTGGAGATTCAGATTCCTAAATTGTACTTGCGTGGCATCCCAATTTTCCTTTTCTTTGGAGAGAGAAGTTAAGATTTACAGACCTTTACATGCAACCCGTGAAGAGGCAAGAAAGAAAAGACACTTCTTTCTACACTGATGTTGTTAACTAGAGCAGATGGAGGTAAAATGAAGTAAGGTTTCCTGAGTCAGAGCCTTCCTCTCTAAGTATTACGATTACTTTTGCTGTTTTTGCTGTCTCTTTGAAGGGGTTTTGGGACACCTTGCTCATCAGATTGCAGCCAACAGACATTCTGAGGGCTGGGGTTTGTTACCAGAATATTTGAGACTCTTTAGGTTATCATTCTACATGCTGCCTTTACATGCCCCTTTGCACTTATTCCTCTGAAACAGTCTTGCAGGTGATTTGACGAAAAATGGTCTCTGCTGCCTTTCTTTGGGAACCACAGAACTGTCTCAGTGGCAAAGAGTTTGTGAGAAAATGCTCTTCTAATGCCTAACAGAAGCAATGATTTAGCCATCTTGGACTGAAGAGAAATGAGTGTCTTCATTCATGTGTTTGATTTCAAAATGGTGTCTCTCCCATTAGTAACCCTGGTTATCATAAAAAAAAAATTGGTTTTGTTCTCTGCAGGATGAGATGAAACTCATCCTACTTTTCTGTCTGGAGATTTCACTGTAAGAGGACTGCCAGTTCATGTCTTTCAGTCCTAGTAAAATTGCTTGCGGGTTTTTTAATCCCTATAATAGAACAAACATTCAGAAATGTGGCATTGACCTGAATTCAGTCATAAATCATTGGTATTAAGTAAAATGAATTAGGACTTCAGTTGCTTTTCTTCTCTAGGATGGATTTATGGTTGGATAGGACTTAAGTGGACAACTGTAACACATCATTCCATTAACACTTGCATGACTAGCTTCTGACTCGACCTGTGTGAGTTGCAAACCTGGCTGTACTGGGTCAGTGTGTGTATACATGCACATACATACATATCAGCTCTACATTATATTTTATTCTTAACTTACGCATCTCTGCAAGTTTTATGCTTCCAGCTATTGTCTGCAGAGTAGGAGACAGCCTTTGCTTCCATCCTGTTTTTTATTACTGTTACATAAGGAGTTTATTCTGTAAAAGCATTTCTTCCAGTCCTTCAAAGTGCCAACAATCACATCCAGTGTTCAAAATGCGGATTCTTATTTGTTGATAGTACAGAGTTCTTCTTAAATTATAGGTAAAGATTTGAGCACTACCGGTATGGTCAGACAAAACATTCTGATGGGATAGTCTTGCAGTAGTTCCTTAATCCTTCTGTTTTCCTAATGGCAACTGTAACTGCTCTTGAAGTATTTACTTTGTTACTTGCAGTTGTGTCGTTGATCTCCTCCCAATATTCTGATGCACTCCAGGTGCCTTTGCTTTGTTTCACAAATGTCGTAGAAGACATCTTTCAGCACCATGGTTTGTCAAAAGAGCTCTATTTTGATTTGAATATCAATAAACAGTACCAAAATTTCTGCACTTGATGTAAATGCAGTTCATAGTCTCTACCAAAACTATTTCTGATAGCATAGCCAGGCAGACTGGCTAGTGCTCTTGCGTGTTCTTTCAGTTCCAAGGGTTTCAACACAGGTAAGAAGTGAGGGTGAGCTGAAGATATCAGTACCTCTGTCTAGTGCTTTTTTAATAACCAGGTCATATTTACCAGTTAGTGAGGAAACTCAAGTCTCAGAACTCAGAGCTGCTGTGTCATCCTGGTCTTGCCATGCTTCATTCAAACGGTTTTTGTCACTGGAGTGTGTCTACAAAGCAATAGTTACATGAAGAGCTATCGGGTTCTCATCTGTTCTCATCTTGACAAAAGATTCTTTTAATCTCTCTGTCTCAAACTTCACTAGTGACATTCTGGACTATTTGCAAGAAGTAAGTCTTAGGATATTCCCTTACTTATTGGTTCACTGTCACCTTTCTAAACCTAAGCATTCTCACACCTTTCTTTGTGGAAAGTTCCTGAAATTAGAGAAGGCAAGGTGAGAAATTTCTGCTGTACTATTTGAAACATTAATGCTTTTTGAAAAACAGCTGTGGTTATATATTGATATAATAACCTTTGATGAGTGGTTGCTTAATGCTTGTAATTAAGTTCTTAATGGTTAGTCTTCTGTTTAGTGATAGGCATCCTTTATGTTGCAGCTTTTAAGTTTTATACGTCTGTTGGTCTAAAAAAGATTTTTTGTGTGAATAAAGAGATACATTTAATCACACAGGAAGTTAAACTAACAAGTATATCTTTCTCTTGATGGAAAATAATATAGTACAATGCAATGTGAGATGATGGGCTGAGGATAATCTCATGTAACTAAAAATTTATATTTCAGACATCTACATATAAGGTAGCCATGTAGATAACTTCTAAAAGTAATGCACTTGAGAGTGCAGTCATTCACCCTAAAGTGAAATGAGTACTCTAAGGCACCCTGACTAGCTCATTCTTGCTTTTAGGCATCTGACTGATGTAAGTTTTCATGTTGTCAATGTTGTAATTGTGACAAATTAATCTCATCCAAGACATACATTTTTTTAGCAACTCGTTTTCTGATTGTCTTTGACATGAGCTTTCATAGTATCTGTCTTTTTTTCGTCAGCCTTATGATGGAGATGATTCAGTCTTTGTAGGCAGAAGGCCATGTAAGTGAAGTTACTTGGTGTTTTTCCTTTTGGATTTTCTTCTGTCCCACTCTTTCGGTCTCTATTTTCAAAGGGACAGGTCTCACAAGCAATTTTGAACAGATGCACACCCCTTAAAAAAATAAGAAAAAAGGGGAGGTCAAGTCATTAACTTCATAAAATTTAAATTAAAAAGCAATCAAACAAAAAAACCTCAAAAATCCAAACTCACCAGAAAATGATACAAATTATTGCAGGAGTGCACCTGTGAAGATTGCCATGGGAGTTTCAGAGGGTGGTTGTGACTTCCTGAACACGGATGTAATTTACTGGGAACTGAAACTGTGACTGATTGCAGCAGAAGTAGAATCGTTAGCATAATTTGCCAGTGATTTCACACTGAGGAATTGTAGTACTATATGGGTACAGATTGTTTAAGCTTGTAGAACTTGGATTATTGTGAAATAAACATGCTGTGGAGATTTGAGTACTGGGATTACAGTTTAACAACAGACATTAATTTTCAGTTGTAGGAATTCTGGTAGCAATTTGCTTCTGGTGTTAAACTGCAACTTTTTAAAACACCCACATGTGATACTTGTGAATGGAAATGTTTCTACGTACCCAAACTACACGTATATGTTTTGTCATTTATCTTTCATTAAGTAATTCCAGTTTAAGGGGAAAAAAAAGCAGTCCTGCTTCTTTCAAAATTTCACACAGAGGATGCTCACTTATTAGCAATCTGTTTGCTTTAGGGAATAATCTGCCTGAATCTTTCTGAATACTTTGAGCACAGCCTTTTGTGTTTGTAAGGATAGAAGAAAAATTTCAAATTTTTTTGCTGTTTCTAATAACATTCACTTAAAATAATCTATCAGGGTGCTTAACTGTCAGGAGGATATTAATTTTGGCTTCAGGAAGATTAATACAACCCCAGTGGGAAAATGTGACTTTAGAAGAGTTAAATATTGTGTAGCTTATATTATTTATTTGCTGACATGGTTGTTGATAAATAATAGTACATCTAGGATGCAGTTAGGAATTCTGTGTAAAGTAGGAGGATATATTTTAATAGTCTTTGATTTTTCTTAAAGTAGAAAAAATGATTGTTCCTGTATCCTCAGCAGTAACAATAAAGGTAAAGAAAAGGAAGTAAGAAAAGACAGCCTGTGGCAAGCATTAGACGTGGTAGAAAATTAGAAACAGAAGGTAGTCTTTAGTTCACTTATTTTATGAAAGTTTATTCCCAAGTCTTATCTAATGAGTGCAGTCAGGTTAGTCCGAGAGCTGCAAAAACAGAATGTTTTTTCCCCATTCTTGAGCAAGTAAAAGGTGTTTGTATTAAAAACTCTTGAATTAACTTGCCTGGGAGCAAGTTTATGCATTTTTCCTTCATTACCTTTTCCAAGATGTATTTCCTGGAGCTGTAGTCTCTTAGATCTTTCATAAGGCTTTATTTGATCTGCATAAAAGAGCACACATGCTTCTAACTTTCTTTCCCAATCTATATAATGACAATAAATGATCATGTCAGAGACAATGGTGGCCAGTTCATGTTCCTTTTTTCCTCAGACCAATAACCTTTTATGGTGTTCCTCCTGCAGTGAGAGCTCATAATGAGTAATATTAATTCTATGCATGTAGGTTGATGAAATGTGAATGAGCTTTACATTCATTCTGTGATATTTTCACTTGAACACACAATTTCAGATTAAATGTGAGAAATCTGAACACACCAGGATGTGAAAGGGGAATGTTTGCTGAAGGTGATTTTTTTTACACATGGGACTCTAGTTTCCTCTGTGATTAATTAAGCCACAGTCAATAACCATGATACAAATGTTTTCTTCACTTTCCCGAACAAAGAGTTCTCTCTAGTGAGTGCAGCCTGAAGTTGCTCAAGGGTGGAAGGCAGAGTTCCTTGTGTGTGATTTGTATGTGTTATGTTACAGATAAGCTGTCCTAGCTACCAAGGAGTTGGTCCCATCCATGGCCTTCCTCTGACCCCTTTGCACAGCTGTGGAACTGCTCACTGGTCAGTGAGTTGACAGAAAATGAACTCTACAAAAGAAAATTAATTTTCTGCCTATTTAACACAAGTCCCCATGTTCCCAAATGCTTTTTACTATTGGTTGTTTTGATAATACCATTATCTGTGCTGCAAGCCCTATTGAAATGGTTAAAAATAACTACAGGAAAAATTTAAGAAGAAAAAATTTACATTGTTAGAGATCTGATTCCCAGTACCTTCCCCAAGAAAGTTGTGCTGTCACTGCTGAGAATGAACAATAAAACAGCGACTTTGCAAGGCTGGAATTTCCTAAGTGAACACTGACATTATGAAAAATATTCTCAAAACTGTAGGTAAGAATTTTAGCATCCTATTTGAGTTCAGGAAGGATGGGAACCCTTTTGAAATTGGTGCTTTTCTGTGTGTGATAAATTGCAGCTGTGACTCTCTTTCAGGATCTTGTATGTCTCTCCTAATTCTGTTTTTGACTGTTCTTTAGATTTCATTAATACTTTCATTTCCCTCTGCTGTGTCTTGATTCAGAGCAAAATTTGGGCACTACTTTGCAAGACTGATATGTGATTTTCATATATTCAGGCAGTGCATTTTCAGCTTGCACACTTTGTCACATCTTGTAACAAGGCAAGAACATGCACATTATTGTTTCCTCATTAGGTGTTAAGCCAGTACAATCATATGGTATCCAGCAATTGTCTGTCTCTGCTGTCAAAATGTGGGTTAAAATCCAGCCAATTCTTTTCTCTGCAGAAGATAAAACTATGGAAATACTCTTCTACATGTTAGATTTCAGTTGCACAGCAGACACTAAGACATCTGCATCTGATTTCTCACTGGTTTTATGTTAGCATGAAACCATATTAGACAAGGTTATGCAAAAATTTGCATGTCAAAGTATTCTTTTGACTTGAAGTTCAAGATCAGAATTTCAGACTAGCTGTAAGATCAAACTTGGTCTCTACACAGACTTCACTGATAAATATGGTGTGAATGGCTATAGTCAATGGCACTTGTAGAATTGATTTTTAAATTATTTTAGTAACAGTTGGTTACTAAACTAACTTACTCTGGTAAAACGTGTTTGAAGGTACTGCTTGCAATTTGTGGCTACCTGCTTGGCTATAGCCACTTTCCAGCAGGCATTTTACACATCAAAGGAGTTATAGCATGGCTAACCAAAAAACATAGCATCTGTTACTGTCTGTGTTTAGGATTGGATGGTGAAAGAAAACAAATAAAGCTGGCTGAGATGCTGAAATGAATTATTATATAAATATCTGACAGATTTGCTCTGTAGCCCGCTGCAGACAGAATGCTTCTGTCTACTTCCACTTGGAAGAGCAAAACAGTATTTTTCCCCATCTAGAATAGTAGAAGTAAAAGCTGAGGGAGGATGGAGGATGTTTAAAGAGAGGGCTTGCAGTAGGAACACTTGTGGAGTATTTACACAAATAGTATACGGTAGAGGATATTTGCATGGAAAGGGATGGACTGAGTGTAGTGCCTTCCCTCTGAGATGCAGATGAAGTGTTGGTCTCCAGTTGCCTGGGGCAGTTGTTGACTAGCAGCCATCACTGTAGCTTCCACATTTTAAAGGATTTTTTTTTACTTGCCCGCATTCTCCACCAAGCAGAGTGGCGCAGTGGAAGCGATTGGCCCAGAACTTTGTCACTCAACTCAGGTTCAAACCACGACAGGTTGCAAACATAATCTAAACGTAGAAGAAAGAATAAATACATCTAAAGTTTTTGGGAAGATGTGTGGATTAGTTCTTGCTCTGTGTGAGGGATGTTCAGTATGATTCTCAAGGAGGCACATCTGGGACACAACTTGAAAAATACAGTGGTGTACCATTTCTGATTCTGACTTGTGAGAGTGGAAAAGAGTCTCACTTATCAAGAATAGTGATCATAAACCAAATATTATAAATGAGGCTTGCAGCAGAAAAGTCACGAATAATAACAGGTAGACAACTCATTGGGCTACTAAGTCTAGATCTTAAAGGCATTTACAGGTTTTGCTGATAAGATTAGGTGTTAAGAACAGTAATTTTTCTTCACTATTCGGCACCATCTAGTCCTCTCACATAACACTGTTGTGGAGTTTTTTTAAAATAAAAAGGGGGAAAAAGTCCAAATGAGAATATTTTTAATGAATGTTTTTAATGGTAAAACCAAACTGGGAGAATGATACGTATTCCATTCTCTTTAATCAACGTATGTGTTAAAAATACTGAGAATCTGCTAAATAAGAACAGACCATAAAAGTAACAATAACCTAGGATAAGTAGGAGATTTGTAACATTAACAATAAAGGAGTTTTTGATCCTGGAAAACCTGAACAGCGTCCGAGAACGCTGTGGACTCACTGTCACCGGCGTAGGCATAAATGCCTTTACGTGAGTGAGAATTTGGAAGGAGTTTGCTCAGTCTTCCCTGGTGTGGAGGGTCGGGCCAGGCCAGTTGCACCTCTGTAGATCTCCTTCACACTGGTGCTTCTGTGGGGCTCAGCATCAGGAATGATGAACTGGTCTCCTTTTGGAAAGGACAGGAGGCTATTCAAAATGTGTAAAATGTAAATAAAAATGTATCCACTAAATATTACTCTATGGTATTTCTAAATTACAATATTTGTCTCCTCTTTGCAGTGATTTATTATATTTGGAGTACATTTTAGAGTAGCATAGTAATAATTAAAATTTATTCATAGAAATGTTATATATTGTTTCAAGTTTTATTTATAGGTTTGCTTGAGTTTTGTGAGAGCCAACTTACCTAAATGTCCTGTAGGTTCAATTTTTCTTCAGGCACTAGTAGTCACAAAGGATCCATTTGCCAAACTGCTCCTATAAATACCTGTATTTTGTGATAATACTGTACTGCCCATCTTTAAAGTGTTTAATCATCTCTGTCTAGTTGAAAAAATTAATAAATATGTATTCATCCTCAGGAATGTTGTGTAGGCCTAAGAAGTTAAAAAAATAAAATACTACATAATTTGGGGTTTTTTGTTTTTACTGAATAGATCTTTTCACAGTGTTTAGATTTCTTAAATGAATATTATATTGTGCTTGTATGTAGTTTCCTTTATCTATGCAACCTGTATTTTGAGCAGGAACATTTTCTTCAGAGTGTAGATTTTTCTGAAGTAGAATAACAGATATTAATGTTTTATGTCTTTAACAAAAACAGCTTAATTTAAGTTTAAATTAAGTTTCATATAATATGATTTAGTAATTTTTTTTTGTTATTAAGTAGTTTGAGAAGCATAGGAATTCCTTGCTGGAAAACATACTCCTTTTAGCATAGTTGAGGAATCAGTTAATTAATTTTGGCAGGACAGTATTAATTGCTTTTTAACTGTTGAAATAACTTGGGTATTTATACTTGCATTATTCATTTGGCTGCCTGATCTTAACAATATTCCTGTGGTTGTAGTGGGTTGCTTTTCTTTTTTTTTTTTTTGGTTTTTTTTGTGTTCTCTTCTGTTGTTTGTTGTAATGAGCAGCCTCAGTTTAGGGACTGTGCCTCTGATTTCACTGGTTTTGGATAGTACCACCCTGAGAATAGTAAATGTTTTCAGTTTGCCTCAGAGTGATGTGACTTGTGAGGTCCTGTGTCACTAGATACTGCATATTGTGCTAGAAACAGATTTTTTTTTCCTTGAAAAAAAATTAAAGCAAATTTATAGTGATAAATTCAAATGATGTAGTCTCGTTTTCTATCACTCTGCTACAAAGGAAAAAACAAGTGTAGATATTAAAGGAATAACATCTGTAACATCTCTCTATCACCTAGCACAGTGTTGAGATTCCTTTTTCAGTGATGCAGATCCTTGCCTCAGTGTTTCCCAGCTCAAGCTTGGTTTTCTGGGGTTAATTTTCCCGGATTTTCTGCCTGGGCTTTCGAAGAGCCCTGTGCAAAGGGAGTCAGTACAGCCTAGTGGAGAGCAGAGTCATGAGCATTTGCATCTCTGGAATGTTTTTATTGACGAACGGTAGTCTGCTATTGACATTCGTGTCCCTTGATGATACTTCTATCCTAGCTTATCTTTGCTGGTCAAATGCCTTAATTGTTCTGGCCTTTAATTCAGTCAAAGTTGGTGCAGGAGTGGAAGAGAAAAGAGAAGGAACAGGTCTAACAGAGCATCAAGCTTGAGCTGTGAAGCTGCTGGCAACGATCAACCTGTCATAATGTTATGATTTGTTCATTTTTATACCATTTATTAGCCTTTACTTGTTGTGCCATTTGGCCTCCAGGGCAGATAAAGTGCTGTCTAATTTGGTAGGTTTGCTTCTGTCAGAGTGGCCTCGACAGAGAAGGTGTTAGCTGTAGTGACAAATAATCAATAGCTGTCGTTGTCATGAGGAACGTGAGTAGTTGGGCCTTTCATCTGGAGGATTAGAGGTCTAATTGGATTGAGAATAGGGAGGGTGAGCTGTTGGGTAACCCTGTCAGCTATGTTAAGCTGTCAAATGTCAGCCTTCCTGAAAGGAAGAAGGAATGGTTAGCTTTCAGAAATAAGGAAGAAGACATATGAAAGCTTTTTAAAAAGTAATAGATAGAAAAGTAGAATAGGCTAACATATGCTTTAACCCTTTCTCGTTTAATTACATATCTTTCTAGTTAATGAGGATGTGTGGTGTGCACTCTCTCGCTCTCTGTGAAGCAGGCAGAATTTGTGTGAAACAGATTTGGCAGTGTTGTACCAGATCAGACCGGTTTTATGTCTTGAGAAAAAGCCAGTCAACTACTCAGATAGGGAATATAAATGCAAAAGATTATGACATGGGGGAAGAAAATATCCACCAATGGAAGGAATCCCTTAATAGAAGCTGTAAGGAAATCAAATATTTTTATTTAATATTTTGTTGTAAAGATACGTCAGTCTAATAATACCAGTATTTTTTTTTTTGAGATATAAGCAGTTGTTTCAAAGTTGCTGTAAGTAGAGTAGGTACTATGATCCAGTCCTGCACTGGACTTTAAAATCATCAGTTGATTTTTGTCTGCATTTTCTTACTGTTGCTTTTGATCCTTTGCTTTCTGCCTGTTTCTTGGAGAAAGATTTGTGTTGTTCTAAATAAGATAAATCAAATGAAAGACCTGTTATTCTAGTAGAACAAATAATTTAATGTCTCATATGTGCTAATATTTACCTTATCAGAATAAACAATAGGACTACATTTTAATGAAGGATTTGCTTATAAAATTACTAAAATAGTGGTTTCTTTATTTGTCGTCTTATTTTGCCCCTCTCTTCAAAGCAAGTCTTAACTGTAACCATGCCAGTATTCCCCTCCTCTAAGTAATACATTTGCCTTGAGATCCATAGTACTTGGCCAGAGTTATCTGTATAACGGATCTTGACATAGCAAGGTTTTTAGACAGTGGAGAAAAGCTCTTTATTTTGCATCAGCTAATTTAACAAAAGACAATTTAATATTTTTCTTTCTTTTTTTTTCCTTTTTAATGGACTTGTAGGTATTCCAAAACTCATAGATGTTTTTTTTTTTTTCTGTGTTTGGTCATTTATTCTGAAGTAGTGGTTTTACTACTAGTGTTTCCATTTGGATTGATTCCCCTGCTGCTCCCCTCTCTTCTGCAGCACTTATTAATGGTCATCTGGACTTGCAATATCTTTTTTTACTGGTGGTCTGCTGTAAATACTGGCAAACCTGTCCTTAATCTCAGGTTTATCTTCGTAGATTAGTACAACAGTGTAAGTATTGCAGAGGCAGCAATCTGGAATGGATTGTCTGTTACCACATTTCAGTGGCGTTATGTGTCAGAAGTCATGGGGTTTTATCCCTTTGAGATGAACTGCCATGCTCTCAAAGACCCATCTTTGTGTGGGAGTCTGGATTCATGTGTGTTGAATAATTTTTGGGTTTGCAGTTAGTTATCTGACAGGTACAGTACCTGTGTCATTTATTTTCTGATAATCCAGTTCTCCTGATTCATCTTTCTCTGCTTTGTTTCATTGCTTCCCCAACTCTGACTTTATGATCTTGATATTTATTGTTGAGTCTGTATAATCTGATTTAAGCACATTTAACCTTCTGGAGTGAGCTACAGGAAGGACAGATGAAGAAGTGACATCATAGCCTGCTCTCACAGCTTGAAGTGTGCTGAAGATTGCTGAGCTACAGGAGAAGTATTGTGCTGCTGTGGCCTGGTTGGCTTCAGTATCCGTAACACCATGAAGCTGACCCAGCATTTCTACACTGTCTGCACTATAGACACACTGTGATAAAATGAGCTTTTTCCTGGTTAATAAAATAAGCCCAGGCCTATTTATTATTAATTGCTTTTGAATTATATTTTCAGCTTATTGAAAGTTTATCCATTCTCCTGAAAACAATTTTTTTTGCAAAGTTCCGTCTTCTGTTTTATTCATTGTGATGAAAAGAGTGCCATAATGCAGAATCTTAATTTCTAGAATTTTACCTAACACTTGGTACCAAAATCTTTACCTGGTATTTTTTGCCAGACAACTTCCTTGCCATGGCAGTGATCTGTGGTTTCCCCAGTTTTTCCTGGTTTTTCGCCAGTTCAAACATCACTATTGGTGATGTTTTCTTTCTCTTTTGCTCCAGAAGCGTCATAGCTATTTTCATTACCCTAATTCATTGATTTTCATTGTACAAACCACCCTCTCCCATTTTCAGACTTGACATAATTTTACTTCTCTGCACCGCTGTTCCACTTCTTGCTCTGGTAACTCTCCTCTCCTCCACTTGGCTTTATATCTTTTGCTGCCATGCTTTCTGGGCTTGAAGCAATCCAAGGAGTCAGGCCCAGAATATATATTGTATTATCCTCGTCATGCCTGTTGAGCAGTCTTGCTGTCAAGCACTTGAAGTTTGAATATGAAATTTCATTAAAATAATAAGAAAAGAAATTTCTCCAACTGCAGTGATTTTCTAAAAGATTTTGCAAATATGGATGAAGTGCAAGCCATGGTGGCAGAACATTGAGAAGCTCTGCTTGTGTTGTGTTTCGCAGTGAAAAGGAACTAATTCTGCATAGCATATGGAATGATATCTTAAATATCTGTACAGCCAGCTGGTAGAGTTACTTTATTTTCATCTATTGAGTTCAGTGCATACTTTTGTGAGTAAAATTTGGGAGAGCTTCTGGACTGATGACTTACCCACTGTTACTTTTTCTGATCTTTGCTAAGTCCTCTTCCATAACAGTAATTTTTCAGGCTACTATCTACAAATAAAATAATTTGTATTAATTTTTGAAGAGTCTCAGTTACCAAGAGTGAGTAGGTAAAGTGATCCTGTCTTAAAAAGCATTTTAAATGACTACTTATGTCTAAAAACATATTGGTGCATAACATCAACTTAGAGATTTTGTTGCAAAGATGAACTAGAACTGAACAGGATGTAAATATGCCCAGCAAAGACAAATTGTGCAGGCACGAGCAGTGCTTTTTCTAGAAGAATGTTATTCCATATTGCTTGATGTTTGGCTGTTTTAAGTTGACTTAATTATCCTAGTTTTCAACTGCTGGTTGTCTCCTACATACTGTTATCAAACAGCTGCCCCCTCTCTCTCCTTTTGCTTTGTTCAAAGGATAGATGAAAATTTTTCTGTCATTTGATCTTGAAGATAATGGTTGCATCTTAAAAATGGTATTCTTTTTAAACGTGGTGCTTTTACAGTACTTGGAGTGTTGCGCTTCAGATCTGAATAGAATTAATTTTGTTTCATTTATTGTTGCTCCTTGAGCATGTTTAGCATTGTGGCATCCCCTGGTGCACAAGAGACTTGTCCAGCTCTTCTCCCAGGACACTGGTGTCTGCTGCCAAGTCTGTACCTTAAAAAGTACCTTTGCAGGCAAAGACGTCTCCCTGTTTAAGTGTCCTTTCTAAAACATCGTTCTTGCATTAATTGCCCCTCTGCAGCTGACCCCACGACTGATCTTTAATGGTTACGAGAAGAAACGTTGTTGGGACTGAGAAACGACTTACTTGTTTGTGTCCAGAATTGGCACTGACAAATTAAAACAGGACTATCCCTAGTATTTGCTCATCAGTTTGGTTTAGCCACATTTTGTGAACTTAGGGTGATTTCTGTTTGAATAAGGTGTCTTTTTCCAGCTGTTCTGCAGTAAAAAGTGAAGGTATTTGTTTTCACTGATTATAAATGTTATTCTAATTTTAGGTGAATTAGTTTTGTGTTAAATGTATCCACATACGCTTCAATACATGAAGTACCAGCAATAGATCATTTTGAAACAGGACACCTTTCTGCTGAAATCTCCAGGAATCTTCTATCAGGTGTCTGACACGTCCTTAATCTGATGCTCAGGCTTGTCATTTGAATCAATAGGATACTAGATAGGATGTCTTCAGCATGCAAGGCTACTGCTATAGGAGGTATTTGAAAAATAAATTCAGATCTTATGGCCAGCCACAAACTCCAGGAGCACTAATCTTTCATTTGTCTCTCTCTTTGTCTGTAAACAGTTGGTTAAATTGTTGATTAAAGAGAATTAAGTGAATCACACTTAAGTCAGAATGGATATGTATGAACTACATAAGCAAATTCTGTTGCTGCCTGAAAAGCAACAGTTAATGTCACCATTTCATAAAATACAAAATTAATTTAACCTGCTTATTAAGATTATAAATTTTCTTTGTACAACAGTTTGAAACCCTCTTTTGTCACACAATAATTTTTTTTCATTAATGAAGGATTAAGGAAGAATGCTACCAGTTTTTATTAATGAGGAATAATTTTTGCTGAAATACTAACTGATTTATGTTATGAATATCATCTGTATGTGTTCAGCCTTATGATGGGAACATTTAAACATAGAGAGAGAGATACACAAAGGATGGGGTTTTTCAACATTGTTAATATGGTGTGGATTTGGGAAGGCTTTGCGACACCAGCCTTGAGTTGTTATTTTATCTGCCTCTAGTCTGAACAAAGAGAAATAAATCTAGTACTTTTATTACTGCTAGGATGCAGTTTGAGTAGATTATGAAGGCTCTGATTTATTTACCAGTACTGTAAGTAGATTATGGCTTCATTTTAAATATCAAAACATCACAGCAGTGTCTATAGAAACTATAAAATTACGCCATAGTTAAAAGTAGCCTGAAGTGTCTGAATAACTATTTAAATTAAGAATAAACCTACCTTTATTGCTGGTTGTTTTCAATATGGATTGTCTGTCTACTTCTGTAATAGTTCTGGAGACTTCGCTGTGGCTGGAGACCTTTTCTTGTCAAGTAGAATTTAATAGGTAGATGTGCAATTATTTCACATGGTGGTTTGTTATAGGACTTGATATGTTTAAAATATATTTAAGTCACATAAAAAGCATGCATTTATTTTCAGATAAAACAGCAGCTGAAACAGCAACAAAAAATTCCATGAAGCTGTGCTCAAAAATGAGCATATATGCAACGTTTTCACTTTGCAGGCGTTGTTGCTTCCAGCAGTCTGGAAGGACATGACACGCACTTAGAAGGGTGCAATTAAGAAGTACAAGGCAGTAGTGACACAGCACTGGTCAGAGTGATGCTTAGTAGTAATGGCAATTAGTTTGCTTCCAGAATGAAATAGGACTGCACAAAGGTAGGATAAAAAGACTTGGACTGGATTGATAGCTGTTATTTAGACTTCAGGTAGAATTCTGTCATGGATAATACTGTGGTTTGTAACATTTTTATTAGATTTTAAAAAGGCATACGTCTATTTCACAGATATATTTTCTTAGTTTTGTAACACTGCTCTTAATTCAAGACAATTCAACTCAAAGCCATTAACATGAAGAACGTGAATGTAGTAAATATTTTCTGGTACTTGTATTTTTGGGGAAGAGGGAGTCTGTACTTTCTGACAAATCTTTCAAATCACTATTTTTTGAAATACAATATTTTTTGAAAGCTTAGTCTTTGATTCTTTATGGAGAGGTGGGCAGTGATCCTGTAAATATGGATGATGTGTCTCAGGCTTTGTCGTAAATCCCCAGAGATTGTGTGTTGAGGGTACTTCTGCCTGAGTGACTTCAAAAGAACACTACAGGAAAACAAGTTCAGTAACAGTGGAAGAGATCAACTGGAAATGAGAATGCTAATTGCATTTTCATCCTTGAAGTGTTTTTTACGTGAAAGCCACTAATTTGTATAGGTAGACCGTAACATTTGTTGCTGAAGAGCTAAGAACACTACACAGGAGCAGTATGTACAGGCCATGGATAAATGAGGTCAAAGGCTGTAAGATACAAACACCTCTTTTCTTTCAGCCTACACTGGGAAACAGTTTTACGCCGGCTTTTACAGCGCTGGTCTGTTGTCTTCTCTATTGCATTCTTTAACTGCGTGCCAGTTGATAGTTCTGTCTATTCCTATGGAAACCAAGAGGGTAAAGCCAATCTTGCAAGAGGCTTTAGGGAGAATTGGTCTTAGTTGAGACACTGCCTTGCTTTCAGTCAAAATGTCTGATAG
Organism: Oriolus oriolus; assembly: GCA_013400235.1. Lineage (NCBI taxonomy): Eukaryota > Metazoa > Chordata > Aves > Passeriformes > Corvidae > Oriolus > Oriolus oriolus. The sequence goes on from VXBT01006368.1 coordinate 249,555, forward strand.
TCAGACCTGGCCTGAAGTCGTGCTGATGTTCTTCGCTGATGTATTGCCTACGATGCTTTGCCAGACAGATGAACATGTTCAGCTTGGAAACTGGTAAATAAGGTTTCTGTTCAGCTGTCTGAGAGATTTTCTCCAGTTGAGTGTTTTACTTTTGAGTCTAGGATGCCGCTGACGAAGTTGCTAAAAAGGTACTTCGCGAGATTAAACCCAGTGTCAAAAATCAGTGATGTTTTTGTCATGGTTGACTTGAAAGGGTTAGCAGAGCATCGCATATTTAAATCCACCAGTGGTTTGTTAGATAGAAGGCATGGCATCATCCTTGTCCACGCAGAGGTAATAAAGAGCTTGCAGATTTTTTTTTCAAAGCTGTACTCCACTGGATGACTGCTACGGGTTATGTCTGAAACAATAATCGTAAAGATTTTCTTTTATTTTTCAGTTACATTGTTAATCAAGAAGGAGTTAACCCTTAATTAGTGAGAACCAGAGAGACAGCCTGATATTTTGATGGTGACTTTACTAATTTTTCCTAGAAACTGGGTTCTAAGTAGCTATGTTGACTTCGTTTTTTTCAGGAGCTGTTTAAACTAATTCACCGATATTCAAGAAGTATAAGAATGGTACAGTCATATACAGTAAAGGGTATTTTTTACAGGGCTTATAGCTGTTGCAACCAGGCAATATGAATTCAGTTTCAGTGTATTAGAAATCAAGAAGTTTCAGTATTTCATGCATGGATAAGGTTTCAAAACACAAATACTGATTTATAAATCCAAATAATTCTTAATTGCAATTAAATTCATATATCTACTTGCTAGTCTCTCTTAGCACTTTTTCTTCTGAAGAGTTCTTGTGAGATTTCTGGAAATTAGCTGATAATATAAGCATATCAGAATATTCCTTTTGATGTATGGATTTCAGTTGCTTTTGGAACGGTATTCTGCTCCTATAGATATCAAATTAGGAGTATGATAGAACAGATTCTGCTTTTCTAAGTGCTTAGTTTGCTTCCTGAAAAGCTACTGAAACTGGTAGTTGTTGATGACAGAAGTCCACATCATTCTAAATGATTTCTAACAGTCTTTGAATGTTCCTCTTCTCAAAGAGGTAGTAAAAGATGAAAGAATTTCTAAAGAAGCCACGTGCACAGCTCCTTTCCTTTCCAAAGTTGTTAAAATATTTGGGGTTTGAAAATTTGTTTATTTTGTACAAAGTTTATTTGTAGGATGAAGCATCCTCTCTTCAGCACCTCACTGGAAAGAGAGTGAGCATGTTTGTGTGTATAAGATTATCTTCTGTAAGACTGAGTGGATCAAAGAGCAGTTTCTACTCTGTGAAGATAGGCAGGTTAAATTCAGTAGCCATTTTTGTTTTAAAGAGAAACCTCACAGATGTGTTTATCTTTTAAAGGCTTAGCTAGCAATTCAGGAGTTCAAGTTTTTTGACTTTCACTGCTTCTTGAAAGCATCTGACAGCAAAGAGCTGTTCTCAACTTTGGCTGTAGCATCTGTGCTAATCTGTTGGCAAAGCGTGTTAATGCGGTGCCAAGTGGCTGATATGTTCTGCTTGGGTTTTTAAGGTAAAATCTAAAATACTTTCACGTTGTACATATTTTACTTCCATATGTGTCTGACTGTACAGCAGGATTTAGTATTTGTCAATGTATAGATTTCTACTGCCTTTAGATATGCCACTATTAAAAAGTATGGGCATTTTTATGTTTCAGGCATAAGCAGCAATTAAGTCTTGACTACAACTTTTAAGGAGTCTTTGGTTTAAAAGTCTTAACTAATCTAATCTGACTGTTAAAAGATCATAGCAATCTGTTTTGGGTTTTTTACGTTTATTTATTTATTAGTATATCTGGGACAGAATATGCTTCTCTGGAAAAGGAGATCTGTGGTCTGGTACGCTAAATTTCGGTGTACATCCCCATATCTTAATCTGGGTCTAAAGCAAATGAACAGTGTGCATAAGTGACTGTGTGTGCAATAACCCATGATATGATTTGTTTTTCTCTTCTGAAGATGTCATTATATATCCAGCTATACTTTCTTAAATGCTACTTAGGAGTTTAAAAGAAAGATCAAAACATTAATAATATTTAAAGACAATAATAATTGTCTAATAGTTGTATAATCACTGCCCATGTTATGACTGGTGTAGTATTAGAACAGGAGATGTTTTATCTTTGCAATTAATTTAACTGTAATAATTTTGTGGTGTTCTCTTTGTGAAAGAGTAAAAGTAACTGAATTATGTCTTATATTCCTCTGAAGAGGATTTACTGATTGTTAAATAGTCCATCTTTTCACAAAAGATTACTAAGAAAATTTTGCTAAAATGTCTTACATAAGTGCTGCTTAATTAATAATGAATGTATTTCAACAATCAAAATTTAATAAGCTGATAAATTATTAATCTATGGTAGGGTGTATAATTATCAGATCTCTGAAATCCTTTCTGTCATGGTTGGTGGACTTGCTGCACTGCTGTCTTCAAACATACCCCTTTCAATAGGCTGACCTTTGTGCTTCTGATTTTGTTTGGGCCTCTGTTTCACCACTTGCCTGCACTCTGCTGTACACTTGCTGACCAGGCTTAGTTACTGCAGGGCTCTCTGTTAGGGGCTGTGGTGAGTGGTTAATGCCTGATTTTGGTAAATCTCATCTCAACAGTACAGAAACAGCAGGGGATAAGGTGCAAAAGAATTTTAATCAATAATTCGTTCTTTGGGAATTGTAACATTACAGAATTTAGGGTACTCAGTAACATTTTTAACTAGTGGTAAGTAATGTTTTAAGAAGAAAGTAGCTGAGACAGGTAGCCTATTTGACCTCAGAAGCATATAAGAATTTGAAATTATATGGGGACAAATATGTAAGCAGAAATAGAAAATCGGGTAAAATGAGCACCTTCTGTCAGCAGTAGGTTCTTTAAGAGTAACTGGATATTTAGTTAGCTCATTTTGTAGAAATAAATTCAATAGGCTGCCTTTTTAGGCCTGTGCAAAGATGCTAACTGTAGTGCTAGATGGAAAATTGCAGGCTTAATGGGAAATCAGGACACAAAATGCAAGAGAATGATAAATTATTATTTGATAATGAACTGAAAGCAGATACAGTTGAAATATGAGCTATAAGATCAGAAGGCATGTATTAGAATTCCACAACAGTTTCACTTGAATCTAATATTAATATTAATATGAAAAATATCAATATTTTTCATGAGCAAACTTAGAATCATGAGTAGTATTTTTTTAAAGGATAGTTAAGAGTGGCACAGTGTTAGGCATTATTGTCAGACAAAAAGAGGATGGCAGTGGCTGGGATAGCAGAAGAATAGGAATACCGAATGTAATTGAAATGGTTAGAAATATTGTAGTCCAAAATGCAAGTCTCGTTGGGGGAGGGAAGAAGCGGGAGGGACATAACGATTTATTCTATGTACTATGAATTTATTATTTGAAAAATGACTGAGAAGGATGTCATGTGCTAACTGATTGGAGAATGTGCTTAATTTATGGGAGAAATACAGTTTTAAGTATATCTGACAAGATGTATGCACTAGCAGTAGACAAGTATCATTGTGATTCAAGAGGGTACTTTTTGAGACCCCCTCTGGTAGCCCTGTAATCTCTGCTTACTTGTGTTCCAAACAGAAGAGTTCCAACCACAATGAGTGCAGAGAGACAATGATTTTTTTGAGGGCAATGTAGGGTTTATCTTTTGTTACTGAGATAAAAAGACCAATGCTTGTTTAGATTTTAAAAGCCACACTGTATTTTCATGGGTAGAAGAATGAAATGTGTCCTTGTGTGTGTGTTGGCTTAAAAAAAAATCCCCGAACAACAAACAAAACACAAAAGCCCCAGCCTGAAACTGAGAGAGCTGGGAGGAAAAATTCCCAAACACTGTAATTCCAGTTAAAAGAAATTGCTAGGAATTTCTTGAAAAGGATTAGATGTTCTTGCTCCCTATGGTGCTGGAAGATGGATTTACTAATCCAGAGGGTCAGTTTTAGCCTTCAGTTCTAATTTGTGGTTTATCTGTAAATATTTCTAAGGCTTTCTGTTCTGCTGCAAGTGTATGCCCTGACTGCATCTTCAGTGCTTACGACTGTCTGCAGTGAAAGCCCTTAAAAACCACCTCTTTTGTAAGGGTTTGCATTCTTTTGGTCTGTCTGTTCCCAGTCCTGGGAAGGCAGGTATGTAATTTTGGAGCGGAGCCAAAGTAGCATCTTCATGGTTTAACAGCTTGGCATTCTTTTTAATGACCCCTGCTGTTCTGACCAGGAGGTTGTAGAGCGATGCTGGGCTGCCTTTTTCCAGTTCCTCCCTTACAGTGCACTAAATCTTCACAGGCCCATTGCAGGTATTCCAAAAATCAAGCATAGCTGTGCTGTAACAGTAGTCAGCTCATGTGCACTACATTATAAATTATTACCAATCAGTCTTTTGAGTTGTGTTAAGTGCTTCACATGGCTTAGAATTGTTATGGTTTTTGAAAATGTGGTCTCAGCAATTAATAGGAAATAAGCAGTTTTTCTACACGCATTGGCCCCTTTTAACCCACTGATGGTGAGGTGATGGTAGCCTAACTATGGGTGTGCTTTTGATGTGCTTAGAGAGATGCACATATTTCTCTGACTCTTAGCCTTATCTTGTGCAGCTCAGTTTATAAAAAGTATTATATTTATCTATGCAGTATGTTTTTAAAATCAGAATATGAAAAGGGGAGCGTCAGAGATGTATCCACACTACAGGATAGGAGAAGTGGTTAGTCAGAGTGCAGAAGCACACAGTTCTATAATGACCAAGTTAACTCACCGAGAAATAGTGGGATGAGAATGAAAATAAATTTTCACGGAGGTCCGTTGCACATCAGCAGAATATTTTTAGAATCCAGGTGAAGTCTTTAAAGCGAGTTTGGATGCTTATGAAATACTTAAAAGTTTGCTGTGAAAAGTACTTAACTTCTGAGGAATTGTTTGAAACAGAGGCAAGTGGCACTGGGTGACTCAGAGCAGGACTCTGTGGGCTGTACAGAGTGGAATGATGTGAAGCGTGAGGCTGATGTTTTTAGTGCATTGATAATACATCCAGTAGTTTCAATATCAACCTATGGTAAGAATCATAACACCACTGAATAGAGCTCATTTTTTCTTTAGCCTTTCACTTAAGTGACCATATGGGATGGACTGACTGTGGCTGTTTGACAGATGCCCACCCAGCTGCTCTCTCACTACACTTCCTCAGCAAGCCAGGGAGAGAAAATAGGTTGAAAAAGCTGCTTTGGATGAAGGAAGAAACAAACACATTCTTATAGGCCCAGAAAACTAGGTAGAAAAGTTTACCAGCAATTTTCCACTGAAACCTTTCCCTGGCAGTAAAATCATGTTGAATATACTAAACAGCTGGTTTTTTAATGAGTGAACTTGCAGTTTTGGGGATAAGGTTTTCGATCTCCGAGATAATCTAAATTCTGGCAAATTCATTGATTCTGTCTTAAGATATTTCTTTCATCACTCTCTACTCTATCGAAATATTCACAAAAGGAAAATTTTTTTTGCTTAGTAGTTTAGCTTGGGGTCCAAGCTAATTTCTTTGAAGTCATTACTTGATGGCAGAGCCATGGTTGCTTATTGAACTGTCTACCAAAAAATGTGTTCTACACGTTGCAGTTAGTACATGTAGCTGAATTTTTGAAATAGCAGAAGTATTTCTTCTGATTATGCTGAAGTCAGCTGTTCTCTGAAACTCTTCTGTAGTTTGCAGAGTTGAGGCTTTTGATTTCAAATAGTTTTAAGAGAATCTAAAGGAATTTTAGGAGTTGTCGTTGGAATGGTAAATTTTGACTACCAGGAACAGAATTTTCTGTATGTATATTTAATCCTGTTTGCTCATAATGTTTTCTGTTTTTAACAGAATAAATTTTGAGTGACTATTAGTGGTAAGAGACCATGGACTGACTCAGAGAGCTTCACGCTACCCAGGAGTGTTTAGGCCAGTCAAGTGCAGTATTTATGAGTAAAACCTAGCCAGCTTGAAGACTTCTTATGCTCAAAAATTTTATAAAAATGGAGGAATTGGCTTTTCAAATTAAGCATTCCCTCCCTCCACCTAATAAGACCTCGATTACATCTGCCTTCAAGGCATGTTGATACATTGCATATTTACAAACTTAAGCAGTAATCAATTGAAGGTGGGGAATTTTTCCATTGTTATTAAAAAGCACAATATTATTTTCTAACGAGTGAAAGGAAGACAGCAAAATTCATGATATTACTAAAGAAAAGAACAGCAGTCAGAAGGAAAAGCATGAATAAGATAATTCAGATAAGTAATGTAAGTACAAGTGTTTTCTGCGGTAGTGTTTAAAAAAATCTTAAATCATTTGGAAGAAACAGAATCTTTTGTGTTTCAGAATGAAGGGATTTATTACAAATTCATTTGCTAAGGAGAGGGATTTGTTGGTGGCTAAGCATGCAAGAGAATAATGTGGTAGTAACTGATGGAAAAATGTGTAATAGCAAATATAAAATACAGTATAGGGAGAGAAATTCTAATAATAAAATGTCATGTTTCCTTAGTTTTATGCATTATTTTAACTTTCACTCTTCTTTACAGTGGAATTCATTCAAAAAGTAGAATATACTTGTATATCTTCCAATAAGTATCCGTCAACAAGACAAAACCAATTTTTTTCTTTCATGGGTATGCATGCACTGTGTGCAGGAAATATTGAAAGCAACCCAAATGTATTATCCTCTGTGATGGAGAAAAGCAGCTATATTTCTTCCAAGACTAATATTCTCTCAAGTTATTTAATATTGTCTTCCTCCAGTCTAATTGCCAACCACATTGTGATACATTGAGATTTTTTTTTGCTAGTTTTAATTTTTCTTTTTTAATGAGTTTTATAAATTTTGTTATATTTGCCTGTACAATATAATAGTAACAATGAGGAGTATTCTCATGCCTAGCTCCTTCCCAAATTTTTTATTAATTAATTAATTTCGAGTGTGTTCTCTGTGGTTTAGGAGCTCTGCAGACATCATACTGTTCTGCCCCTGTCCTTCGGAGTATGCCTTGATACGTGTCTCTGTATCAAAGGGGCAAAATCCTGAGGTTATACTTTCCCTGACACCCAGCAGAAGAAAAAGATGTATTTGGTCACTTCACACTCTGAATGCTGTAGTAGCTGTGCTGTCTCTGGCAAGAGAAGTTTGAGTTTTCAGGCAGATTTGTGGTAGGTTTTTTGGCAGACTTTTCTTACAGACTGTCACTGATGAGCAAGGACCAGTAACAATAAATGGTAGAAGCAGGAAGAGGTAGTTTTGTCTGAGCTCATTCATGATTTGCTTTCTCTGTTTTGTATTTTAAAATAAAGTAGTGTAGCAGGGGACAAAAAATCACATTCATTTATTTTGACTGTACCTGGTGAAATCCATTCTGCATCCATAAACTCAAGTCTTTCATTGCTATTAGACAAAAACCAGAACAGTAATATATGTAAAATATGCCCTTCCAGTGTTTATGGCTGCTTTGAAAAATGAAATTTGAATATTTTTATGCCCTGGCACTGGATACTATGGGAGCCTGTGGAATCCTTTGGCCTGTCTCCATCCTACCATTCTGCTGACAGAAGCGATTTGCAGTTCTGAGTCTTACGAGATACCGAAGTGCCCCCGTTCATTAGCACTACTTGCCCTTGTCTACTTGGTTACCTTTTTTTCATTGTTTTTCCAAAGACAGTCTAAGGGGACTAAGCTAACATGCAGAATTTATAAAAGAATTGTAGCAGACTGAAGTATGTTAATTTGCAGGTAGTTTCATGAGCAGAAGAATCCAAAGGCATGACTTCTATTGATTTGAGTGTCACCTTTCCTGTGTACATTGTCTAATAAAGCTTCATCAAATGCTCCAGCTTTTCCCTGAGTGGGGGAGAATTAGTACAATTTATCTTCTCTTCTGAGCTTTCTATTTTCATTATTGTTATAGGTAATGATCTATATGGGAAATTGGCAAAAACTAGTATCTTGGGGAGACATTGGAAGACAGTGAGCAAAATTAGGAGACAACACACTCCTTTCAGTTTAGGAAAGGTTAAAAGTTGGAGTGTGCAAAGAGCAGGGGTCTTTAAACCATGATGACAGAAGGTAGGTGCAGATGTTTTACTTCAATTTGTTATTGCTCCAGCAGTTTCTGGTCCTTGACTGCAACTTAACTGCTGAAGGTGATTTGATAAACACAACAGACTTTGGGAAGTCGAAGCATCAAAATGTTGCATATAGCATCTCTCCTATATGGAAAATAACCTTCAAGCAAGGGGTAGTAGCTAGTCAAGCCTGGCTGCACTACTAAATCAGTACAGCTTCTTCATGATTGCATGTTCATATCTTTAATTTTTCACTGGCTTCTTCAGTGATTTGAGAAACAAAACCAGATTGTTTTTTTGGGGATCCACCCTCATTTATTATATCGTTATATCATATTTGTATAGTAGAAGCATTTCTACGTTATTTCTTTTAAAAACATAGTGAAAACCTAGTGAAAGTCCTAGTGTGAAGTGTTTTCCATGTGTTGTAAAGCTAGCTGTCCCATCCATTTATTATATATATTGCAGACCAAAACTCTTACAGCTCCCAATTTAAAAATGTAAGAAACAATCACTTTTGCATGTATTTGCTATGTATTCAGATGAGCACCTTTAATCTTTCTGAATCATTCCTGGTTATTTTTCTTACTTTCATTTTTAAAATTATATTCTTTCTTCAGGTTTAGTTTTATTCCTCATCTGATAGCTGTTTACCTTGCTGAAACCAGCATGTAATGGTCTTATTTCAGTTTTTACATGATGTTTACTGAGGCTAAACAGTTAAGAAACTGATGATATTGAGGAATTTTTGGTATTAATGAACCCTGTCTTACTCTGCTAATGGAATATATGTACCTAATAACAAATAGCACAACAAGGCTAAAAATGAAAGGTTCATGTTGATGCCTTAGGTTTTAGCTTTTATATTTTTCAAATTCTGTATTCTCTGTATTCCTAGTGTGTAACTCTGAACTGCCTTGCAGCCTGTTAGCTGCTGTTCTCTCATGCTAAGATAGACATAACAAAGCCTCTCCAGGCTTGCTCCTCAAGGACACCCAGACCGTCCTAGGCCCAAAAATGTGTAAACCAGCATCTTGAGAAGGGGGGAAAGCTGAGGGGAAATTACATCATTAGCTGAAGTTTAATTGCTGAATTTATGCTGATATGCAAATGGACCAAACCTATAACAGTGTGAAGAACTCGTGACTTGCCGCCCATCTTGGGTGTAGCCTTTGGCCTGCCCTGGGTGTACCTCTGAAGGCCTTTTAAATAAATATCACCTTTATTCCCTTACCCCTGTCTAGTCTCTGTTTCCAGGTTGGCCTTTTTAGGCATCAATGTAAACAAAAAAATCTTCATTAGATGTCTCCAAAGCTTTGAGCTGTTTTGCTGCAGGATTTTTTTGGCACTGTAATACAATAAATATATCTAAAGGGTATTACCATTTGGTTTGATAAACTGACATAAATTTCTGATATTTTTCTTTACCCAGGGAAATTACCGCTTCATGAAACTTTTACTGGCTCGTAGAGGGAACTGGATGCAGAAAGACTTAGAGGATATGACACCATTACATTTAACTACACGTCACAAAAGCCCGAAATGCTTAGCTTTGTTGTTAAAACATATGGCACCTGGAGAAGTGGATACCCAGGACAGAAACAAGGTAAAAGTACTGCTTATTTTAAGATAACACTTGTAGCAACCTTAGAAATTTGTTTTACATCAAGCAGTTGCGTGCAAAAAATTATTTGTCATAAACTTTTTCTAGGTCTTCAAAGTAGAAATATTAATATTTTCTTGATGTTAATGATGTCAAAGTTCATTGCACTGGCTCCATCGACATTCTTCTTGAGAGTAGATACAACAACAGAGGATTCAAAAACCATCCCAGGCTTTCTGTAACACTGTGATCCTTGTTAGAGTCTGGATAGCATTTGCTTATGTTGCTTGTCATCCTTTGAAAAACCTCACATTTAGAATCTTTTAATTATAAGAGTCACCAGAAAACTACCTATAATAACAGGAGTCATTCTGGAGAGGTCATGCTGACTTCATGACTGTTCTAATTAATTAACAAAGATATGCATAAACCAGCCAAAACCATTTAGCAACCTTGCCTGTTCAGCAGATTTTCAAAGCAGTATTTAAAGCTTTGCCAGACTCCTCACAAAATGTAGAGCACTTTTCTCCCAGTTGATGTCATGAGTAGTTGCAGTAGCAAAAATGGAATTCAAGTTGGTGAAAGATGGTCTGGGATACAGAGTCCAACCTGTTTGACCCTACTGGGCACATGGCTTGTTCAGTTTCCTTGCTGCAACTGTGCACATCAAGATGGTCAAATGTAATTCCTGAACATGAGAGAGAACAAGTGTCTTTTACATCTGCTTCCATGTGGGTAACTGACTGAAACTGGTTGTCGGTGAGAGAAGACAGTGAACCAAGGCTACATCGGCCTTCTGGTAACCAAAAGTTTCTGCTTTCACTGCAGTTGTCAGTTTCCAGGGATACTGGTCAGTTCCATTTAATAAATAACACTCATCAATTTATTACAAATTTTTACTGCTACAAGGCTGTGGTGACACTTCGTGGAGCTCTTCTTCAGTGAGTGACAAGTAGAAAAAAAAGGCTGTGCTATCTTATTGTCGTTACCATGGTAGTAAATTAATGGCTGGCATCAAAAAGCACAAATAGGCTTCTTTTTGCCTTCTTCCTTTACAGAGAAGTTAAGGATATGATAGTGAACTTACCCATTCCATGTCACAGTTTAAGGATGCTAATCCAGGCTGTTGTGCTTCTATACATAAATGTCCTGCAGCAGTTATTTCTCTGTTTCCAATCAAAGTGTGAGGGGGTAAGAGAGATGGGGAAAAGTAAATTCATTCTTTGTCTTACAACTCTCTGTTATTTGGCAGTTGGGAGAGGTGCCGATAAATGAAATACTTGTTAATATGCTGACATTTTGCTGGTTAAGAAACCCCCACCCATTGGTTCGCTTACGAAATTATGAACATTGATAAGGCCTGTAAAAAAGCTGCTGGCAGGCAGGAATTGGTAATAGGAACATGGATTGCCTTTTGATGTTTTATTGGACTGCCATGGGTCATTGGGCATTAGATTCACTAATATTCAACCTCAGAATTCTGAGTCATCACAGACAGTGAAGAAATCCAAAACCTTTGTTCAAGATGGATCCAAGTCCAGCGTAAGCACTCAGTGCCATCTTCCCCTAGTGCAGAGCAGTCTTCTCGGTCAATTTGTGTTATCCCAACAGTTTGAAATTTAAGAGGGACCACATTTTTCACTGCAGTTGTTCTGTAGTGCAGCTCTCAAGCTGAGGCCTGCTTCAGATGATCGTTCTAGCTTGGATGTCATTGCTTAATACCAAGCACAGATATTTTCTCCGTGTCTGAACTGCTGCACCAAATAGCCAGCAGGGCAGTGCTAAGTGGCATGACCGTTTTTCTCTTGCCATAGTCCAATAAATCTTCATATAAAGCAGTTAGTCTCCTACCAGAGATACTTACGTTCCAAGCATAAGGGCTTCTCGGTTTAGATCTCATGTAAGATGGTGTAGCTTAGACCTAATTCAGACCTCAGCAGTAAAGGTATGTGATGATCTGCTCTTACTGAGGTAGATGGGCCTCTTGTTCAGCTTTGTTTAAAGCCTGTTTTCACAAATTTTGAGTTGTCAGCTGCCCCAGGTACATGTGCTCAGTTTTCTGTCAGTTCTGTTTACTGAAGTGTAACAAAAGCTTGCTTATCTACCTGTTGTTTAAAGCTGGTTTCAGCCAACTTTAATTTTCATGTTTCAACAATTTTTCGACGTGTTTGTAAAGCTTGTGAAATTTTGTTGCAGCAAACTGCATTGCATTGGAGTGCCTACTACAATAACCCAGAGCATGTGAAACTTCTCATAAAACATGATTCAAATATTGGAATTCCTGATATTGAAGGAAAAATCCCACTTCACTGGGCAGCTAACAACAAGGACCCTAGTGCAATCCACACAGTGAAATGTATTCTGGTAAGAAAGTCTACCATATATGTGTATAACACTTTCCTGTCCTTAATACTTTCCTCTGATACAAATATTTTTTATTCTCTTGAGATTTCTCTTTTTGGTCCACTGACTGTTTGAGAATGAAATAATTTGCTTTCCCTAATACCCAGAACTTTGTAAGAAATAATCCTAAATATTTTTGCTCTCTTAAAAGGGGTTTGTTTTGAGTTCTATGGGTGAATGTCTTTGCTGTAACTCGTGTAAAGCGGAGGAGAAAAAGGTTAAAAGTTTTCCTGAATAAAATGGTCGGTCATATTGCTCATTTCAGTTGCATTTTGCGCACTGATTTCTTTGTTATGTGTCTTTTCTTGAGTATTTGAAAGTTTATATCTAGTTATCTGTACTGAAAAGTCTAGTTTAATTTGGTTTTTCAAGTTAGAATTCTGGGAAATAATCAATTGTCAGTCAGCCCACAATCAGTTTGCTGAGAGACTTTCCACATAATTTTGTGTATGAATTTAATACTTTTTCCTTGATAGCATATTTTCTCTTTCTGCAATGTTTCAGTTTCATCTTCTGCAGTGACAGCTATAATGGGTACAATGAGATCACATGCTCAGCTTGATTTTTACCTTGATTTTTATTTTGTGAAAATCTTTGAGCTTCACTAACGTGGAAAGATACAGAAGCCTCAGTTTAAATTTTCTGTCATGTTAGAACAATCTTCCTGTATCTTTGGCTATCAAAGGTCTTTCAGAACTAGACACATAGTGATTATATTCTAACTACAAGGACTTGTATCTCTGCCTGATTAGCTTGCAAGCTGAGAACTTAAATATGAATATGAAAACATTCTTTGCTTTTCTTCAAATCACACTGACAGTCTTACAGTTACTGATACTTTTTTTTACTATAAAAATAGTTTTTGAGAAATTTCCGGGATTAAAGAGGTCTTATTCCCATATTACTGCTGTTAATTCAATATATTTGTAATTTGTATCCAGTTGTGAAATAATTTGTTACAAACAAAATTTTGTCACAAAGTTTGAATATGTATCTACTTTTCTGCCGCACTGGAGAAGTAAATTTGCTGCAAAGTGAGTAAGGATCTCTGCATTCAACTACAGATTTTGAAACATTAGGTAGTCAAGGCAAATATTTTTAAAAGTTGTGGTGCATTGGGCTCAGCCAGCAGCCTCATACCCACACAGCCACTCACTCACCTGCCCTCTTTCAAGGCAGACAAAATAGAAGGAAGGCAAGAAGACCTGTGGATGAAAGATAATGTCAGCATGGTATGGAAAGCAAAAGCTGCATGCAGAAAAGGAAATTTATTCACTCTTCCCATCAGCAAGCAGATGTTAGCCACTTCCAGGAAAATGGAAAAAGGGCTCCAGCATGCTTAATTGTGCTTGGGAAGACAAATGGTGTAGCCATGAGCATCCTTCCTGCCCTCCCCCGTCCCTGAGATGTTTTGCTGAGCATGATATTATATAGTATGAAGGATTGCTTGGGTCAGTTTGTGTCAACTGCCCCAGCTGTGTCCTGTCCCAGTCTCTTGCCCACCCCCAGCCCATTCACTGGGGTGAGCAGGGGAGCAGGACAGGGCAGGACATGAAAAAGAGGAATCCATGCAATTCCACAATAGCCAAAACATGGGTGTGTAATCAACAGTTTTAATCACAAATACAAAGCCCAGCTGCTGCAAGGAAAATTAACTCCATCTGAGACAGATGTACTACAAAAGATCAAAAATACTTGTCTCCTTACTGAAAGTCTTATCAGAGGTTGATCATGTCCAGGTTTTTTGGAGGCTTTTTTTGATTTGTTTGTGGGGATTTTTTTTAAACTCCAGCAATTATAAGAATCACAGAATAGTTTGAGTTGGTAGGAAACTTTTAAAGGTCATCTAGTCCAACCACCCTGCCATGGGCAGGGACATCTTCAACCACATCAGGTTGCTCAGGGCCCTATCCAGCCCTTTGAACTCTTCCAGGAATGGGGAATCCACAGCTTCTCTGGGCAACCTGTTCCAGTGCCTCGCCACCCTCATAGTAAGGAATTTCTTCCTAATATCCAGTCTGAACCTAGTCTCAGTTTAAAATCATTCCCTCTTGTCCTGTCACTATATGCCCTTGTAAAAATTCCTCTGTGTCTCTTGTAGGCCCCCTTTAGGTACTGGAAGGCTGCTGTAAGATCTTCCTGGAGCCTTCTCTTCTCCAGGCTGAACAACCTCAATTCTCTCAGCCTTTCTGCATAGGAGAGGTGCTCCATCTCTCTAAGGATCTTGGTGGCCCTCCTCTGAACTCACTCCAATAGGCTGATATCTTCCCTGTGCTGGGGACCCCAGAGCTGGATGCAGTACTCCAAATAGAGTCTCAGGAGAGCAGAACAGAGGAACAGAATCCCCACCCTTGACCTGCTGACCATGCTGCTTTTGATGCAGCCCAGGACACGTTTGGCTTTCTGGGTCACAAGCACACATTGCCAGCTCATGTCCAGCCTCTCATCCTCTATCCAGAGCCCCCAAGCCCCCTTGCTGGCAGGGCTGCTCTTGATCTGTTCATCTCTCAGCCTGTGTTAATACTGGGGTTGCCCTGACCCAGGTGCAGCACCTTGCACTTGGCTTCATTGAACTTCATGAGTTTCCAATGGGCCCACTTCTTGAGCTTAGCCAGGTCCCTCTGGATGGTATCCCATCCCTCAGGCTTGTCAGCTGCACCACTCAGTTTAGTGTCATCTGCAGACGTGCTGAGGGTGCACCCAATCCCTTCACCTGTGTCATTAATGTATACATTAAATCTCACTGATCCCAGTACAGCCCCCTCAGGGACATCATCAGTATCCACTGGGACATTGAGACAGTGACTACTGCTCTGGATGCAACTGTCCAACCAATTCCTTATCCACCAAACAGTCCACCCATCAAATCTCTCCAAATTGTAGGCAAGGACATTGTGGGGGACTGTGTCAAAGGCTTTACAGCAGTCCAGAAAAATGCAATCCATAGCCCTTCCCTTGTCCACTGATGTAGTCACTCCATCACAGAAGGCCACTGGGTTGGTCAGGCAGGGCTTGGTGACCATCAGGTCCAGTGTCACATCCCCTATGGTAGAGCTGTCCATTACCTGTCTTACCCTCCGTTCATCCCAGGAGTCTCCTGGATTCCCTGTAGCTCACCGTGCTGCTTCTCTGGCAAATGTCAAGGTGGTTGAAGTTCCCCAGCAGCACGAGAGCCTCAAGCGCGATGCCTCCTGTAGCTGGAACAAGAAGGCTTCGTCAAGAGGCTCCCTTTGGTCAGGTGGCCTGTAGTAGACAGTGATGGTCTCTGATTCCTACCCACAGCCTTTCAACGTGCTCATGGCTGTTCTTCAGGGACAGCACGTTGCACTCTATCCATCTATTGTAGAGAGCAACCCCTTTGACCCTCTTTCCTGTCCTGTCCCTTCTGAGCAGCCTGTAGCCACACACCAGCCATGGATTCGTCCCACCGAATCAGTCGTCAGTAGTGGCAACTGGGTCGTAGCTTTCTTGTGGAGGCTTCCAACTCCTCCTGCTTGTTGCTCATGCTGGGTGCAGCAGTATAGAGGCATTTTGGCTGGGCTGGAAAGAGTGTATTCTTGATCCCATCTAGGCTTTTCCATGCATCAGCTTAATTATTTGTATTGCAATTAGTTACATCTATATGTGCTTGTTAATGGAGTAAGTTAATAACAAGTTTAAATGAAAAAGTAATTTGGCTGTGCTGTAAAGTTGATGATACAGAAATGTTGTTACTAGGTAATCAATCTGTTGATTGAATTTGTTGAGTATAAATACCTTTCTTTGGTGGTGGTGGTGGTGCCCCTGAGTTTAATCCTGTAGTAAGATCTTCTCTCCAAATGGAAGTGTTTTTCTTACTTGTCTTGATAGATATCTACCTTGCAGAGCTCAGTCTTCCCCTCCTTTCTTAGCTGCTTTTTGCCATACTACCCAGTTCCAGGTCTATTGTCCAAGCATCATGTTTGATTCTCATTCCTGTCTAGGAATGATAGCCTCATGGCTAGGCTACCTTAATAGTTTTTAACATTCTGTGTTGTATTTCTAATGTACGTACCCATAGAGTGAAAATTTCTGTCATCTTGTGTCTTAACATATAATTGCATTTTTAAGTTCGTGAAAATAGTGTTTTGTAGCGATAGCAGTATAAAAGGCAAATGTCTGTGTCACTGTCACCTCCCCATTTTTAATCACATCCAACCAAACCATTTGTCTTTGCTTTCAGGGTAGAGTCTGTAAGCACTGTGGCATTGCCCAGATAGCAGTCAGGTATCGATGCCTACCTCTGGTCAGCCTACACTGGCAGCCTTTGGTGCCTGCTGGCTGAGTTATGAAAAACAACACTGTTTCTCTCATGCTATCTTTAACACTGTGGAAGAATTCCCCAGAAAATTATTTTTCTCTAGTATCCTACTTGGAATTCTCCAGTGCTGCTTTACAAAAATTTGATGAAAGTTTAGCTGCTGGTTTTATCGAGACCGCAGTCTATGGTACTGAAAAATATTGTCTTGTTTTTCTGTACTCTGCCCTTTGGATGTGGCCAGTTATTGTCTCCTGTTTATAAATTCTTAAAACTAAGGGTCATCTTTCTGTTTGATATTTGTATAGTACATAGTCCACTGGTGTTGTCAAAATAAACAATCATGAAAAGAGCTCAGCTGAGTGCTGAAAAAGTAGGTTGGGTGTGCAGAGGTGACAGTTATGCACAAATTGGTTATATCTGGTATCGAAATCCGTGAAATGCGGCCAAAATGGAACTCAACATAGGTAGAAAGTAAACGTGTGAAGTAGAGAGAAACTCTAATCTGGAGATCCTCTCATGGTCAACTTCCTTTTCCACCTTTTCAGATTCAGCAGTGCTTGGTTACATGAAAAACGTTGGGAAGATTTAAGGAAAAAAGAACAGAATAAGGTTCCATTATTATGATGGAAGCAGCTGCTTAGTACTCTCTGTCTATTTTGTATCTCTTCTCTTTATTTATTCTTCATGGTAAGAGACATGACATTTGTTTATACCACACTTTCCATTATTGCCTACAATTCCATTGTTCTAATTGCCACAGAAAAATGCTTAGCTTCTGTTTCTTCTCTGTATCGTGCTTAAAATATTAAGACAGTATGACAATTTAATTATAGCTAACCAAACCCATTTAAAATCTAAAGAACTTATACTTGTGAATGTAGGCAGAAACAGGCCTAGAAAATTTTCATTTAAGTGGCCAAAAAATTCAAGACATGAATACTTTCAGACTAGAATATAAATAGTGACTTTGTCATTAGAAGATTCTGTATAATTTTGCAAAAATAACACTTTTGAGTGTGGGGATATTTCTTGGCAACATCAATGACTTTAAGCCAGGAGTTTGCTCCTGGGTTCATTTATTTAGGATGATGATGTGCTTCTGGAAGGCTTGAAAATTAGCTATCAGGATTAGATCAGCACATTACAAGTGAAGAAGCATTTGTTTTCTTGTTCGTCCCTTTTGTTCAAACACGTTTTCCTCTGGTGGACTTAGAATTTTAGTAATAACTTCTGTGCCTATCATAATTCATGTTTAGCCATTCTTAAAAGTGATCATCATAAAAATGCAGTAGGCTCTATGCTCCCCCTACTGAGCTCTATGAATAGACAAAAAGTAAGCATATCATCAGTTAGCTTTCTCTTGAGAATTAACGTTAGGGAAGCACATACAACTTTTCACTGTAGTGGCTCAGGTAAATGCTTTTGAATGCTTATCATAAGAAGTGTTACACATGCTTTGATTACTGTGGTTTGTGTGTGTAACAATGTTAACTTTGTATTTTTAGTTGAGAGTCACATTTATCAATTTTTTGTTTTTTAATAGATTATCTGATATTGTACTAGTGACTATATACATTAGTGATCTCCAGTATGTTTCAAGTTTTTGATTCTAACAAAGCATGGCTGACAGTACTGATACATAATCTAAAACTGATGAAGTTTTTTGCATAAGACAGGCAACTTAATTAGCATTTAATTAGCCCTGGCAACTGTTATTACTAAGATACTGTCCATCATCTTGGAAAAGTCATGGAGAGCAGGAAAGGTGCCTGAGGACTGAAGGAAAGCCAGTGTCACTCCAGTGTCTTGAGAAAGGGCCAGAAGGACAACCCAGGAAACTGCAGGTATCACCTCAATCCCTGGAAAGGTGGTGGAACAGCTCCTCCTGGATGTCATCTCTAAGCATGTGAAGGAAAAGAAGGTTATTAGTAGTGAACATGGACTCACCAAGGGGAAATAAAGCTCAACCAGGAAGATAGCCTTCTGTGATGGCAGGACTGGCAGGATAGATGAGGGAAGATCAGTGGGTGTTGTCTCCCTTGACTTCAGCAAGGCTTTTGACACTGTCTCCCATAACATTCTCATAGGAGAGCTCAAGCAGGGTGGGCTGTCTAAGTGGGCAGTGAATGAGTTGAGGACTGGCTGAATGGCAGAGCTCAGAGGGCTGTGATCAGTGGGACAGAGTCTGGTTACAGGCCTGTACCTGGAAGTGTTCCGCAGAGGTCAGTACTGGGCCCAGTCTTTTTCCATTATTCATCAATAACCTGGATGAAGGGAAAGACTGTACCCTCAGCAGGTTTCCTGATGTTATAAGACTGGGACGAGTGGCTGATACACGGTGGTGGTGTTCTGCCAGGCAGCGGGAGGGCAGAGAGGAGTCTAATCTAAGCTCAGCAAAGCCAAATAGAGAGTCCTGTGCTGGGGGAGGAATCACGCTGTGCACCAGCAGAAGGACCTGGGGCTCCTGGGGCACAACGGGCTGCCCACGAGCCAGCAGTGTGCTCTGGGGACCAGGAAGGCCATTGGTACCCTGGGATGCGTTGGGAAGAGCATTCCTAGCAGGTCGAGGGAGGTAATCCTCCCTACTGAATCAACCCTAGTGAGGCCACATCTGAAGTGCTGTGTCCAGTTCTGGGCTCCCCAGTTCAAGAAAGACCAGGAGTTACTGGGAGGGTTCAGCTAAGTGCTATGAAGATGAGGAGGGGACAGAAGCATCTCTTTTATGAGGAAAGGCTGAGAAAGCTGGGACAATTCAGCCTGGAGAAGAGATGGCTGAGAGGGGACCTTATCATTGCATAGAAACACCTTAAGTGTGGATGTTGAGAGGATGGAGCCAGACACTTTTCAGTGGTGCTCAGCAACAAGATAAGGGGCAGTGGGCACAAACTGAAGTATGGAAGTTCCATCTGGATATGAAGAAAAACATCTTTACTGAGATTAAAGGTGACTGAGCAATGGAACAAGCTGCCTAGAGAGGTTGTGGAGTCGTCTTCTCAGGAGATATTTGAAACCCACCTGGACTTAATTCTGTGCAACCTGCTCTAGTTGAACCTGCTTTAACAGGGGGTTGGACTAGATGATCTCCAGAGATCCCTTCCAACACCAACCATTTTGTGATTCTGGGATTTACATACAGTATGCAAAGTATGTAGCTCTTTAGATCTAGAAAACTTATATTAATCAAATATTAGGAGGTTTAAGTTGGCAGTGTAAGAAAGTAAACAGTAAGAAACAAAGAATCAGGGCATTGCAGAGTTGCAGTTACTGCTGTATTAACTTAGCCAGATTGCACTTAGAAAATAGTGAAATATAACTCTAAATGTTTGGAGGTTTCTGAGGGATCTTTTTATCCACTACATAGAAAATATAGAATGTACTATTTTGGTCAATTAATATTTGGATAGAAACCATAATTCTGGAATTTCCTTTCTTCTTCTTGATTTATTGTTCTCAGTGTTAGATATTGGTTTTCTGTGTAATAGTTACTCCTCATCAAATAATGCAAATGCAAGTGATTCCACAGCCAATTTGTGTACCTAGTGGAGTCAAAAGGAAAGATTGCAGTCAGTTTAGTCAGAAAGGGATCAGCACTGATCACAGTCTCTTGCTCCTCTTTCATAAGTATATTGCAATATATAGTGTGACTCCATTTTCAGAGGGATTGCTTCTCACTTACCATGGGTTAAAATCCCTGCTAGTGTTGGAAGTTAAAAATCTCAGGACTACATTCCCTTCCAATTTTGCAAACAGTTCCTATGACTTCAATGAATTATTCTGAACTGTTGGAGATAGAAGAGCAGACTCCCTCCCTCTAGTTTGTTTGAACTCTTGTTTTGGCATTCTGCTTCTGCTCTAGATGTTTAGTGTTCTGCATTCTGAGTTTCTACTGTGTTATTGTTTGCTGCTTTTTCAGTAATACCTCTTTTTTCAGAAAAGTGAAGTTTAAAGTTTGTGTTTTGTGGGCCTTTATGATATTTGGCATTTGAAGATCTCTCAAATGCTAAGATGATGTTCATTTGTACCTGTTCTGTTCTTTTACCTGAAAAAGAAAGTCACAAAGAGAAATCTGTACAGAAAAACATTTGAGAGATGAAATTATCATAATACAAAACTATATAGCTAGGGACCTTATGTGAAAGTAATTTAGCATATTTTTTAAGAAAAGGTGATGAAAAGTCAAGTTATATCTATTAATGCCTGTGATATGTGATCAAGTGACTAATCATGAAACTTTAAAGGACTTTTTAAATTCAAAACTAAGCCCATTAGAAGTAGATGCATTATTAGAAGTACTCTCTAACTTCTATCCTGTCAGCTAGAGATGTAGACATCTCCTTTGGAAATACTTTAGGGGTATAAAATGCTAGAAGAGTATTATAATGAAAGTCATCAAATTAATTTGTGCAAAAAGGGGAGTATTGTAGGGGAAAATCTGGAGATATATATGTCATTTTCAACTTGTAAATCATGTAAGAATTTCTAGTTATTTTTATAAGAGCTGGAGTTAATCTTTTAAAGATCTGTGTAAGTAACCACTTGCACAGCAGACTGGTAAAATTATGGGGTATGTACCAGAAATCAGGTCTTGTACAATAATTAAGTATAAAAAAGCATTTAGTAAGAAATACTTGAAAGTATACGATAATGTAACAGAAATATTTGGTTTTAGTGCTACATTCTACTGAACAAGGACAGTTCATCTGTCTGAAAAAACATCTGTAAAGATTGTATAGGTTTTCTCTTCAATTTAAATGTTTTTAAAATTTTGTTGTTTCTTTTGTTTTTTATAGGAAGCTGCACCTACAGAATCTCTGCTTAACTGGCAAGACTATGAAGGACGAACTCCTCTTCACTTTGCTGTTGCAGATGGGAATGTAGCAGTTGTGGATGTCCTGACCTCCTATGAAGGCTGCAATGTGACATCTTATGACAACTTGTTTCGAACTCCGCTCCACTGGGCAGCCTTACTTGGTAAACTGGACAGTGCTGGAGTCACTTGGTCATTAATTAACTACTGTTTAATCTTTGTGTCTGATTTTTATTTAATTCCAGCCTGGCAGTATGATAACTAATCTCTTAGAGCAATAAGAGTTTCTGCTCAACCAGGATTAGAAGTTTGTGTGTGGATTGCTTATTTTAGCTTCAGATTCTCCAAAGCATTGTAAAATGCATTACTTCCACAGGTTATATATGCTGATGATTTAAGAACAGTTGGAGTATATTGAGATTGTTCTTGCATATGCAGCTTTGATCATAGGTCAAAAAAACCACTGGTACTCTGGAACAGTGGTGTCTGAAGTGCAGTATGCACAGCCCAGCATGAAAGCAACACAATCTATGGGAGTGCATGAAGAAAATGTCAGAACTTCTGTTTACTTTTTATCTGAAAAAATAAGAGAACTTGACTAATATTTCATATACAGATTTAAGCTCGTACCCTCGTTTGGTCCGTATGTAAGATGGTCGCATAGGGTTTGCAAGGTGCCTGAGGGAACTGAGCTGCTCCACAATGCAGAGTGGTTGATGGTGGCATCATGAGTCATGTGCTCACTTCCAGCCTGTTGTGATGTGCTGCAGTTTATGTCTGCCTGGTTAAGTGAATTTATGATTATATTATGTAGTTTTTATTAAACTACCCCTCACAAACTAAAAAAGTTACTTAAAAAGATTCCTACGAAGAAAATGCAGGTACTCTGATAATGCCAGCACAAGTAAACCACAAAAAAACGGCAGAGTTGACACTTCTCCTACTCCTAGTATAGGCTCTTCATCAGATGTGTTACAACAAACTAATCCGATCTGACAACAAGTTTTACTTGGACAGAGTTTTTCTCTGTTTAGATTGTTACCCTGAGTCTCAGATGCTCTGTAAATTGTAACCTTGCATATGTGAATTTTGGTTTGGATTTACAAAAACTGGATCCTTGCGAAACAAATTAAAGCCTGACTAAATGTAAATAGTCTAAATGCAGGGAAACACAACCTGTAAAGTGACAGCCACAAAAATAGTATGATTTAGAAAATTTACCTCAGATTTCCATTCAGGAGGAAAAAATAACCACTGGATAAAAGAATCTTCAAAGAGTCTCTCTCCCATTTTAACAGGCTTCATCCTAATGATCCTTTGGGATGCTGCAGACAAAGAATGCCAATAAAAGAACCAGATGTTCACTGGAGCAAGTTACTGCAACTCCACTGACAATATACATGTAGTTTGATTATGTTTATTTAAAAAAACCCGAGAAGGATGTTCTCAAGTTTGCATATAAGTAGGGATATTGAATGTTTACAGAGAAATTGTGAAGCATTTTAAGTGTCATAGGATCAGTTTCCCAAAGAAATAGTCATTATCATTTGGTTCTGTCCAAGAAGCAAAATTTATTGTGTTTTGAAATTGATTGTATTTAAGAGAGTTTTGTCTGTTGGAAAAATGGACTGTCTAATCAATGTAGAATAAAAGGGGAAGATGTGCCAAGACCTCCAGACTATTTTGTGAACTTGATGAGGTCTCTAGGTGGCATATGCTCTTTGGCAATTTCTGGTTAATCAATCATTATTAATTTTTAGGGTTCTGTTTTCAAGTTGAATACTGAATGTTCTGTGTAGATCTTAGAGTAAGATGTTACTATATAGGTTAACAGTAGGAGATTTAAAGCAGTGCAGGGATGCTGCCACAAGTCTTCTTAGATGCAATGGATTTTATGTGGCTGCATCTTAAGGGCATTGTTTCTCCTCTTACATTTCCTTTTACGTAGATAAAAGTCTCAGCCAAGTTACATCTCTGCTAAATAAAAGCACAACAGAAATGACAATTCCTGACCTCAAGAAATGAGTTTTAATGTTTGCATTAATGGCCAAGTGAGGTCCACCTTTGCACCAATTTATTTACTGTTGCACCCAATACAATTTTTTTTTTTTTCAACTCCCTGAAGCCTTATTCTCATAGATCATTTAGCTAGACCTCCTGGTCTGATTACAGACTTAAGTTCCCTTTTTCTAGTTGTCTGTCCTGAAAGTTCAGGAATCTCTTTTTTTTTTTTTTCAGGCTCAGTACTCCTATGGTTTTTCTGCTAGGATTTCACTCCAAACCAACTTCTTCCAGTGCATCTCAATTTACTTCTTATAGTCTTGAGGTGGGAATAGCATAGCAACATTATATCTCTTCTTTTTGGTGTTTTTTCTGGTAGGAAGAGACAGAATAATGTGATGTTCTGCATCCAGGCTTCTCTTAATGGCTAACAGGAAAGAGGAGCCTTGCTGTATACCCTAAGGCCCCTAGAAAGAAAAAATGGTCACATAACTTTTCATCCTTTTTGACCCAAGTTACCATTTTCTCTCATTGCTGATACTTCTGTACATATAAAGTCTCAAAGTGCCATTTCACAAAAGAAGGCTTGTCTAGTCCTCCATGTCTTCAGTTTTTAAGAGCTACAGACCACAACTGTAGCACAGCTGCATTCGGTAATTGTCGGTGTTTTCATTAAAAGTAGTCTACTGCCAGCAGGAAGGTTTCCCTACCTTTTCATTTATTCTAAAGTAATTCAAGACAGCTACACAAAAGTAACGAGCTGCAAAATTGATGGCTTTTCTGACATGCAAGATATTGGGAGTTTTCACCTGTAAAATCAGAGTAGTTTTACAGTATTGCTTGAAATCTGAAATTATTCGGATACTCTGTGAGCTGCACACACCTGCAGTAGCAAGCACATGAACAGACTGGTTGACTTTAGTGGCAATATACTGTATTTGTCTTTGTTTTCCTGTCTGTGAGGTGAATATAAAGTTTACCTAAACCCCCCCTCCCTTCCAAAGGTGTTTTGATTTTAATCTCAAAATATTTTAGTCTGTTTTTATGGAAGGAGTTGTGTGTGAGCTTGTTGTTTATAGCAGCTGGTAGTAGACTGGCCTCTGATTCTGCTATATGTCTTCAGTTGAAATTTTGGTTAAATAAATCCTAAGTGTAGAATTTACACTTGATTTCTGTAAAATAATGTGATGTATGATGCAATTGTCAGTGTTGGTTTAGCTTGTCTTTTAGTGCAGATGGACAAATGCCCATCATCATCAGCTGCTGCTCACTTTACTGTTTCTGGCTGACCTGGCACTCAAATGCAGCTTCTCAACTGAATTATTATAAGGTTTTTCTGAAAATATTTAACTAATTAATTACAAAGTTAATATCATAGTTATCTGGCCAGTTACCACTGGTTTCTTTATTTAGGGAAAAGCTCTAGTGATTTCTATTTTAAAAAATTTCATATTTATAGTTCATTCTAATTTACAGATGCCCCCCAAAAATGAGAATACAGTGTATCACTGGAGCACTATTGGGAAGAAAGTGCATTCCAGACTTAATAGTTCAAATATCAAGTCTTGTGTTTCTCTCTTACATTTAGACCATCATGACTACAACACAAATATATGACTATTTATTCGTCTGTTCATTTTCTTCTGTATTGAGTTTTAAACTAAGCTTTTTATTGACTTTAGGATTTGATACAAATTTAGTTTTTATACATTATTTTTCTCAGGTCATGCACAGATTGTCCATCTCTTACTAGAAAGAAATAAGTTTGGAACTATCCCATCTGACAGTCAAGGTGCAACACCCCTACATTATGCAGCTCAGAGCAACTTTGCTGTAAGTAGAACATACCCTAAATGTGAAATAAATATCTTTTGCTGAAATCTTTATAGTTTAGCAGAGTGTTTGAGTTGTTTTTGAAATCATATGAACACAGTGTTGTTGGCATGAGTTAACTCAGAGCTTTCCTATGTTATGTGATACAAATGTGGTTAATTTCAAAGTATTAAAAAATAGATTTAAAACACTAACTTTCTGTACAAAGAAAGGCCCTTTGAGCTATATGTTTGCATCATAACACACATTTAACAGCCATTCAGGTACTTCAACAGAAAGCGAAGTGGCACCTACTATTTCACAGTGCTTTCAGGTTTTAGGGCTCATTATAATGAAGTCTAAGCAGTTATAAGGTATCTAGAGTAAGATGACCTGTAGGAGTATTTGCACAGCTGCCGTAGGACCAGTCAAACCAGTCTTTGCATTCAAGAAGGTGATTAATTTATGAGTATTTGGCATTATGAATGAACTGTTGTCTTGTGAAGCATGGCTGAAGAGTTGAGTGCCTTTTGCAATAATTCTTCAGGAACACTGTATTTTTAATTTTTTAAAAAATATTTTTTAAACTTAGACAACAAAGAACATTGGTTTATCAGGCAGCTTAATTCTTACACTTTGGTGTAATAGGCAATTTTTGTTTCCCAGAGCAAGATCAGATACAGTAGAGCCAAGTATGAAACTCAGCACTTCAGTAATTGCAGGTCACCGGTGTTGCAGAAGTAGTTCTCAAGCACTGGAAATTAAGAAAGCTTTTCTTAAGCTCCTCTACCTCTCATAGTTTTCATACCCTCCCTTTACAGAAAGGGTTATTTAGTGCCTAATTAATGTAGTAGTTATGTAGTCCACATTGCAACATTTTCTCAGCAGGGATAGTAATTTGGGTCTTTCTTGTGTACCTACATGATAACAAGGAAAATAAAACCCGAAAATTTTAATGCTCTTGGGAACAGTTCAGGTTAACACATCTAGAAATACTGTTGAAAGAGAGAACAGACCAATGTCTCTGCTTCCTTGTGAGAGCGAGTTATGGGGCTTTGGTGGGGTATTTTTGGAGGTGGTCTTACTAACACCATCCAGATATTTTTTAAATTCAGACTTTTACTGAAGCGTATCTCTCTGTGTAATCTTCACTTTGGAGAATTTTTTGTTGATGCTGATTTTTGTCCATTTAGGGCTGTGTACAATTTGGGCCTAACTCACACATCTAAAATATTTGTATTGTGAAAGCCTTTCTTTCATGTTTGAGTTAGATTCATAGGAAAAAAAAGTTTTTGTTTACTATCTGGGGATTCTCTCCACATTCTTTTATCTTGTTTTTTTTTCTTTTCTATATTGATGTGTTCCTAAAAAGATTTTTTATACTGGCTTTCTTTCCCTGGGCTTGATGCAGTTGAATGAAACATCTTCATTATGTTGCTGCCTTTTGATCCCACCAGTCAGCCAAACTGTGACATCATCTATGTTTTAAGGGGAAATAAAGTATGTGGTGGAATCAGACATCCTTTTGTAATCTTGTGTACTTACAGTGAATGTACTGTTTCCCATTTTACATGAAGAATCACACAGGAGAATTTAATTCAGATCTGCAAGCCTCTTTTAGCTGGTGATGTACTCAAGAGCCCCTACCTAAATTACGTCTGGAGTCTGTTTTCACCAGTCTAGTTTTTTCTGAGAACCACTGTTTTCTTTTTTTGTCCTTTACATGCATATCCTTGAGTAATTCCCACCACTGTATTCCATATACATGGTCAAACAACTGAATGGAGATGCATCCATGTTTGTTCTGGCAGCAGCATCTCTATACTCATGGTTTGAGACCTACGTTGTTGTTCTATTCGGTCTGCCCAACTTTGGATAGGTGTGGTATGTTTCTCAGTTAAGATGTGATGTTTCTTAGTCCCTGACAAGAAGAAAGTTTGTTGTTTTGTGTTTACTGTAAATATTTGCATGGCTTTCAGTTTTATTTGCTTTGATATCTTTGATATCTTGTTCTTTGCTCTGGTTCCCTGTGGGTTACTTACGATAATATGACATTTTTGTGTTTTTTAAAGACTTAAGAGATTTAGCCAGCTCTTAGTTTATGTGAAAAATTTGTTCCCTAAGACTAACTTATCCCCACTTACTATAGTCAGGAAAAGTTCTAGCAGAAGAGAAGTTACCTAATATAACCACTCAAATTTAGATGTCTTGGGTATCTCACAGGAGGTCCAAAGAAACATCTCTATTTGAATTTTTGAACTTCACATGTGAAGGAAGATCAGAGAATCTTTATTTCCAGATCACAGAATGTTCTGAGTGGGAAGGGACCCACAAGGATCATCAAGTCCAGCTCTTAAGTGAATGGCCCAGACAGGGATTATACCTAGGTGCTGTTAATACCATGCTCTCACCAACTGAGCTAAGATGCTGTCTTCATATTGATTTAAGTATGCAGGACTAAATTTTTCTTCTCTGAATTTTTCCAAAGGTGTCCAAAACAATGTACTTTCCTTTCATATACTTATATAGATTGATCTAGTAAATGAAATGTAGATACCCCTGTCTTATTTTTAAATATTCAAAAATAATACGTAGTATTTTTCAGTTTCCTGATAGAACAGAATTAAATGTTCCAGGTTTAGCTCTCTCCTTTACTGTTATTTTTCAGTTTGTTGTTTTTTGATGTTGTTTCCTCCACTTTTTTTAATAGTGTTAGAATACATGTGATCATTCATAACAAAATACATGTAGAATTAAACTGATTGATACTTCTATTTTCTGATATGTTAATCATCCTGGTGCAATTTTATTTTGTTTTGTTTTCAAGTTGTGGTAACTCAATTTTGGAAAATAATGCTTATAGCACTGTGGGATTTTCTTCCACTTTTTCCAATTAAAAGCTGTAGAAAAGAAAGAGTCATTGAAAGAAGCGTTGCTTTGCCAAAACTTCATGGAAAAATAAGTCATTTGTATTTTTTAGAATGTGTGCCTCAGTATTGAAGAAATGCAGCCTTTGCAATGCTTTTCACTTTGCAGAATTTCCAGCAGTGGAGAGCCCTGGGAGAGTGCTGAGTTTCTGGCCTAATGAGAGGCTGTTTGAGTCTGAGGTGTGGTGGTGGTCAGTGTGAGTACACAGAGCTATAATCTCATGCTGGGTTTGTGTGGAAAGCTTTATGCTTCCACCTCTCCTTGCTTCTGGCTGGACCTTTTCACAATAAACTGATAGCTCAGACCTAAATTCATAAAGCTTCAAGGATCTTAGATCAGTAGCATAAGATAAATGAGAAATTTTCTATTTCTTTAGAGAGATGAAAGAGTAAGTAATAGTGAAAAAACAAATCCAAATTAATCAGTGGTACTTAGGCATTCAAACACCTTCAGGATTAAATGAATTTTGTTCATTATAACCAAGAAATTCTTGTCCTACCCAGAGCAGTGATAGAGCTATTGTGGGGTCACACAGAGGAAAGGCTAAAATAGTGTTAATAATAAAATATAAAATAAAATAATGAAACCTGGGTTTTTTTCAGGTTTTTATTGGCTAGCCCACAAGTGACTCGTATCAGATGTTTCCCAGCTGTTACATACACAGCCTTTAAGGCATTAGATAAAAAAGGGAAAATCTTCCCTTTATTCTTCTTCTAATAGTTGTGATTTTCTCCCTTTCCTGGGTGACTCATTAAGAATCTAGCAGCAGGTTAAACAGGTGGACCTGTTTGCTGACAGCTGAAGACAAACACAGCATTCTTTTTGGCTTTAAGTAGAGATTTGAGTGTAACAGTTACAGTGGAAAGACTGGACTCAGGTGTAAAGATTTCCTTAACCTTTTCTGATTTATAGTATTTCAGTAATTAGTAACCTGTTGTTGTTATTAAACATTAGGAAATATGTCTGTGTTGACCCATTTTTTTTTAATAGTCAAAATATTAGAGATTGGCTAAGTAAAATATTTGCATGCACAGTTGTGTTTATAATTGAAGAGAAAAAAATAAGTTGGGAAAATATTTTGAAAGAACATTATTTTCAGGGCAGATTCAGGTTGGACATTAGAAGGAATTTCTTCATGGAAAGGCTGATAGAATGTTGGAATGGGCTGCCCAGGGAGCTGTTGCAGTCACAATCTCTGGAGGTGTTTAAGGAAAGACGGGACGTGGCACTTTGTGCCCTGGTCTGGTTGACACGGTGGTGTTGGGTCTCACTGGTTGGACTCGAAGATCTCAGAGGTCTTTTCCAACCTAACTGATTCTGTGATTTTTTCATCACAGTATTACAGTCATTTTTTGATAAACTCATAATGTTTTTTCCCATTGCTTTCTTCACAGAGACTACAGTGTCTTTTGCTTCCTTGTGATGAACACATCATGTTTGACACTGAAAAGAAAAAAGCGTTAAATAAGTGACAGTGTTAAACTCATAGTTAAGGATGCATTATGATCATTGGTGAGGGAAAAGGTATAGCAGAACATACAGTGCTCCTGTTGAGCTATTACTCTTTATAAACATAAAAAGGAAAAACGAAGCTTTGATTTGCTTCATAAACAGCTACATGAAACAGTAGTTTCTTGTTGTTGCAGATTCCTTTTAATGTTAATTTCAACAGTATGTCTTTTCAGGAAACAGTTGAAGTATTTTTGAAACATCCTTCTGTAAAAGATGACTCAGATCTTGAGGGAAGAACATCCTTCATGTGGGCAGCTGGCAAAGGCAGTGATGATGTCATTAGGACTATGCTGACTTTAAAATTGGATATTGATATCAATATGACAGACAAATACGCCGGCACAGGTAAGATGCTTTACAGTAAAGAACCACTGGATCTTTCCAATCAGTGTGATTTCCACCAAATAAAAACATTGTAAGAAGCTATATTTATCTTTTTCTGAATGTGTACTTTTATCCTGAAAACATTTTGCATTAGTTTAATTATATGTGTGAGTCAATTCTTTGCCTTATTGTGGGAAAGAAACAAACGTTTTCTGCACAGATTGGAACAGTTCATTTGAAACTTAGCAAGAAGAAATGTACTGCAATGCTATTTAGTTCTGTAATCCTGGGAAAGCAAAAGCTGTTCTGTATTTTGAAGAATAAAATGAAATATAGTTGCATAAAAAGCTCTTCCTGAAAATGCCTGTTCAAAAATGTATTTGACAGTACATAAATACTTTGAAACAATATAGACCAAACTTACCACTGAAATAGCTAAATTATTATCATGAAAATTGTTCCATAGTTATTTGTAAAGATAGTGAAATAAAGATTAGAGCTATTCCACTTCTGTTGTCCAAACAAGAGGTCAAACTTGATATTCCCCAAGTTTATCATCCTGTTATCTGCCTGAAACAAAAGATAAGTAGGTGACACAGTGTTTCAGGATTCAAGCATGTAAGGAAGGAAATTCAAAATTCCCTGTAGCAACTATGAATTTATCTCCTTTAAGGAAAAAAAAAAAAAAAGAATTTTTGGTAGAAATATTTACCTATGTAGTGCTTTCAACAAAAACAGAATTTCAGTTGTGACAGGTGGGAGAGACAGGTGTTGAAGTGTTTATGTATTTAAGAGTGTTGGAAATGTAGGAAAAGCATTTATAGTATAGTATGCTGATGGCATCTGAAAGAAAAAACAGGAGAATGTGGATATATTTGGTGTAAATTTGGAGGGGTTTGATAGCAGGGCTTCAGGGTAAGCTATGTTTAGGGAGATCGGGAACATACAGTGCCACATACAGCCAGGTCACAGAGTTAGAAGGTAAGTGCAAAAATATATGTATCTAAGGAGTAAAATGATAGCTAAGCTGATAGTCAGACAACACACTCATGAATAATACAATAATGGCCATTTCTCTTGAAAACTATGTTTTTTAAATAAACAAGAATGTATATTGCAATATTTGTTTATATAAATTTTAATGTATTTGTTTTGCAGTTTACTCAAGCATTATCTTTTGGTTGTGCACACATGCAAACTAGGCTAAGCTGCATGCTTAGTTTTAGCGAACTTGCAGTGTAGATTTATCCCAATCAAGAAACAGAGATATGAATTTAACAGCTTTTCTTTTGTCAGAGTGCACTTTGAATAACATACAAATGGTAAATAAACGCTATGTCAGTGTTGCGCGGTTCAGGATTTGAAACATAATTTGCATCAATATTATTTTCATATTATAAATTGAATTTTTAAAATTTCCTTTGGTAGTATGCTGGATCTTAACAAAATGCATTATACAGTTAACATAAAATTATATTTAAATATCTAAAT
This sequence comes from Oriolus oriolus, assembly GCA_013400235.1. Lineage (NCBI taxonomy): Eukaryota > Metazoa > Chordata > Aves > Passeriformes > Corvidae > Oriolus > Oriolus oriolus. The sequence continues at coordinate 280,874 of VXBT01006368.1, forward strand.
TCTTGTTTTTCTTACAATTTAGCACACAGAAAATAAATCAGTCTTTCCAAGTTGTGATAGGTTGAAATTTTTGAGTTTAAGAAATTTTTTTAGTGCAACAAATAAAATCTCAGTCTTCATGTCTGATGACTATATATTATACAATTTTAGTCTTGTTTCATCTTTTACGAGTCTCACCTACACTTGCTACTTCCTGACAGTTCCCTTTTAAATACTTCTCAGTATTTGTTTCAGACCTTAAGGTGCAGCAATGTTGTAGTTACTGTGCAAACCTCCTTACAAAGGGGTTTTTTTCTTTGCAGGCAGTAATCGGTAATCACATACTGTGTTCCTGAAATTACTCAGGTGTGGATTTCACGCTTGAATAATTCAGGTGGTTGGGTTCGTTATCTTTCAGTCTTAAACCTTTCGTAGCAGTGATATGTAATCACCTTTTAATCTTGATTTCGTTGTAGGGCTTTTAATCCAAGGAAATGAATGGATTTTCCATTTGCTTGAAAATGCCGTTGTGTAGAGCACACGAACAGTCTCCAAGTGGGGAGCGGTGCTGTGGAGCAGCCCGAGCTACACCCTTGTGCCAGCGAGTGCAGTAGCCTGGGCTTTATTATAGAGAGCTCCAAACATAAAAGGAAGCCCACCAGTAAATCACTCTCTGGTTTTGTTGGTTTGGTTTTTTTGGGTTTTTTTTCCCAAAGGTTCTTAATCATTCCCAAGTTTTCGCGAGGGAAAAGCAGTGTTGCGTTCGGACGGGGAACTATGCACTAATAGAAAATAGCGCACATGCCTCCGTGCCTGGGATACAGTTGCTGAGCAGAGTTCAAGGCTGTGTTTTTCTGACTTTTGTGTGCAGACTCCGTTCAGCTCGGCTGTAATGTTGCGTTAACGCAGCCTTTTGCATTTACTTAAAAAGAGCAGGCTCTCCATTGAGCTTTGCTAGAACATCGAGACTCTCGGCATTGTGTAGGAGAATGACACCAAGGGAAAGGAATTTCCCTCCTCTCAGAGATCAGCGCTGCAGGAGCATTACAGGGGCAGCTTTATAGCTCTGCCGTCACTGCGCACAATGGAGAGGGCTCTGTCTGTCGGCTGAACAAAGGGCCCATTGTGACCAGCTGGCTGAAGAATCTCTTCAGTCACCGTGACTCCATCACAGAAAATTTGGCTTACAAGAAAATATTGAGCACAAAGTGCGAAACAAGATGCCTGCGTCAGAATGAGTGATAGAGGGGAAGAACTGGCCAAGCTGACACAGCAGCTCTTTTTCTATTGTATTGTTACACACACCCCATGTGTCATCTGATGGAGTGGTTTATTGCCTTTGGTTTCATAAGGGATTCAGGACAAAAACCAGAACCTAGAGTTTACTGTGAGGTCAGGCCATGAAAACGAGGCCCATCCAAATGTACGAAGCGGCAGGGATCTCATTCTTGTCCAATTCCTACTGATAGCCACCCACTCGCAAAGCTGCTGCACAGGCACTTACTTTTCACAAGCGCCATGAGCACCGCTGCGCTTTTAGGCTGCTACACTTAAATCAGTGTGCTCTCAAAGGCGTGATTTCAATTTTCACTCCTCACAGTGTCTCTGGCTCTGACCCCAGTGCTTTGCCTCTGTCACAATGTTACTGTCACTTATTTTGTGGCTCTGTTTTAAGGCAGCGCACACCAGCTGGATTCGGGTCAATGACAACATGAACAACCTGAGCGTTTTAGCAGGGCCTGTGTAACAGGTTGTGCTGGATTACTGTCTCATAAGGTGCTACTGGTTGTAAACAGTAGCTGGCAAATATAAAAATACTGGTTTTATATTCTGGCTATGGTTCAAGAAGCTGCTCCTTCTGATGCTGGCCTTTGCAGTGTGCATTTCTGTATAATGCCTCTGCTGGATCCGGACCCTGTTTTAACATTAAACAAATATGGACATGTGGGTAGTGTTTACTGCCCCACATTTTGCTTGCATGAGCAGATTCAGTTCTCACCAAGCGTGAATATTTCTGAAATTTCATGGGGAAATATGAATTCACTTTATTAAATGCACATTTACGAACTGCATTGTTTTGTGGTTTTATTCTAAATTATTTTGACTTTGTTATCTGTAAAATATTCTACATTCAAGGCAGTATGAGAATGTAGATTGTCTGATTTGACTGCTGACTATAGGAAATAATCCAAAGCATATTGAAATCAAACTGTAAGTGGAATCACCAATACATGTGTCCTCCACTGGTTTGAAATCTCATTGCTGTGTGCAGTTCTCCCTTCCTTCAAAAAGAGCCGTGAACTTGTCATCCTCAGCTCTGGCTGACAGTGCCTGCAGGATGCTGTGTTAGGCAACACCAACTCCAGTTACAGGATACCACATCTTTACCTGAGTTCTGAAGTATCTGGAGTAGCAGCATCTGGAACTTCTGTAATCTTTTTTTTGAAGAAAACAGGGAGCCGGAGATACTATGCAAGATATAATGGTCTTGCTACATGATTTCATGTAAAATTTTCTCCAAGTAATTCTGAAGCAAAAAAGCGGGGTCAGGGAGGAGGAAGAACAGCTGGGTAGTTACCTGAAGTTAGTTGTAATTGAGACAACTTTGCTTATTTGAAAGGGAAAAAAAAGTCATTTTCAGGAAAGCATTGAAGAAATAATGAAAGCTTTCTTTCACTGGTGATGAGCAATCTCAGAAATACCACAAAACAGGCAGAAGTAAATCATGTTATGTTCTCTAATCAGAAGCTGCTATTCTTCCACAAATCCTCACTATAAGCCAATCTTGGTGGCTTAAACATAAAATTTCTATTTGTGCAAGTTAGAAACATGTTTCAGGGCTAAGAGTTTTTCTGCTTGTTGCTTGTATGTCAAGAACATGTTACATCATCACTTGTTATGATTCTTCAGCTTCCTGAGGTTGAAAAGTACTTTTTCCAGCAAAATAGTTGTAACTGATTTTTATTTTGACTGTTCTAACTGTGAAACTCTAAAGCTCATGATATTGTGATTTTTTTTTTTCCCTACTACTTTATTCTTCCAGCATTACACGCTGCTGCCCTTTCTGGCCATGTCAGCACAGTGAAACTGCTGCTGGAGCATAAAGCACAGGTAGATGCTCTGGATGTCATGAAACACACCCCCCTTTTCCGAGCCTGTGAGATGGGACACAAGGAAGTGATTCAAACACTCATTAAAGGTCAGCTCTTAGCACTTTACAAACCTGTTTGGAGTTCTGGTGCTGCTTCCTGTGGGAATGGGGAATAAACAGCAGAGGAAGAGGTGGAGTAGGAAGTTACTTCCCTAAAGCAGGTTTTGTCTGCAAGGTGCCCTTGTGAAATAATCCCACTGAATCTAAAATACTACCAGTGTTGTGCAAAATGGCTAGAAGTGTTAAATACAAAACTTTCAAAATTGGGATTGTTCTTTTCACAGCTCATTTCTGCTTAAGCCTTTGCAAGTACATTCTAGTCTCTCAAACGAGCTCTTCCCCCAGAAAGTATTTTCTTTCTTTTGTTTTTGTTTGGTTTTTTTCCCCCCCAGTAAATAAGACCAAATGAAGCTTTATTCACTTTTGTGAAAAAGCATTTTTAGGGTTCTTTGAAGACTTTTTAAGTGAGTCTTCATTTTTTAATGTAGATAGCTGTCAAAAGTCCTACATCATTAATATTTTCCTCTGGCTGGTTTGTAAAAGCAGTATTTTGTTTATAGACAGAAACAGGATTTAACAAAATATGCAGTGTTAGATAATTGTAAAATATCTGCTGAAGGGTATGAAGCACAGTGAAAGAACAGTGGCATCTTAGATGCAAAATTCTGTCATTTTAGCTTCCCAGAAACATCTCCCTCCTATTTGAGACATTACCCCACTTATGGAAAGATGAAGTATCCAGGCTAAATTTTGCAAGTTTTCAATCAACCAGCCTTTCTCACTGAAAAGTGTTCTTCCCTCCACGATCTGCTGGGCATATTTTAACCTCCTGTTAAGCTCTTCCTCCCACTCCCTGTGCCATTTAGCTTTTGTAGATGCGAAAACTTGGCTATCAGAATCTGAGTTATGTTTAATTAAATATTTTACAATATAGAGAGTCATTGTTGCTGGTTGGTTCAAGTTCTTGTATTTGTGGAGTTTTACTTTTGTACAGAATTTTTATATCTTGCAAGAACATATTGAGAAATTAGTTATCTACATAAAAGAGTCTTAGCATGCTTGAATTAAAAAAAATAAGCTTATTTTATAAGCTATTCTTACATTGTGGATATTTTCTCTTGTCTGCTTCAGAGATTTAAAAAGACATTTAATCTGAAATCTAATTTTTAGAAGTTATTTCGTTAAGAAAGAAAAGTTCTACTGAAAATTGATAGACCTGAAACAAATAAAATAGGTTTTTCATGGGCATTTGATAAGTCTGGATATTCTAAAGCATCTTAGAGGACAGTCAAAAGATTGTAAAAAAGTTAGATGCCTGACCCTCTTTGAAACTATTTCATTCCCAATTAATTTTAAGTTTTAGGACCTGAGTAACAAAATTGAAGTTGCTTTCCAAAATATTTCACTGAATTGTCAATTTAACGAGTAAGTTCTATTTGAAAATAAATTTACTCTTTTGTTATCATTCAACTGTATTTTTTTTCTGTGCCCAAAAATGTATTTGTTGCTACAGGAGGAGCAAGAGTAGATTTGGTTGACCAAGATGGCCATTCACCCCTTCACTGGGCAGCCCTGGGAGGAAATGCTGACGTGTGCCAAATCCTGATAGAAAATAAAATCAACCCTAATGTGCAGGATTATGCAGGCAGGACACCTCTGCAGTGTGCTGCTTATGGAGGTTACATTAACTGCATGGTAGTGTTGCTGGAAAACAATGCAGATCCAAATATTCAGGATAAAGAGGTATGCTGTTCTTCTTCACTGAGGTATATCATTAACTTTAGAATAACCATAAATCAAAACATTTTCCTTTTCTTCAAGGCCATTCTCTTTTCCAGGACAGAGAAGCATCTTTGCTGCTGTTTGTCACAAAAGGAAATGCATCCTGCCATCATTTTGCCTATGCCTTCACTTCTAAAATCTTGAAAGAAAAGTAGTAGTTTAATATGCAGCAGGAACTGGAGATTCCTGTTTTTCCAGATCACTTTTGGTTTTTCCTTTTTGAAGTGTGATCATATGAGGAGTCATATTAATAATCTGATTTCTTAATTTCTATCATTCATTATTAACAGCTGACATGGGAATGTGATTTTATAGTCTGTAATGTGTTTCTCCAGCATAGAGATAGAGCAAGTAAGAAAGTAAGATACTGCAAGTGAGATTGCACAATAACTGCTTCAATTACTGTTCCACATTAAGTACCCACATATGTATCACTCTTCCAGGTGAAAAAACCCAAACAAAAAACCACATTGATTGGTTTATATGTTCTTTTGTGTCATTATTCACGCAGTAATTGAAATTAGGAGCCAGAATAATTGTGCAACCCATAACAGATTTCTTTGTTACATGACATAATTTCTCAGAAGTCGGCAGAACCTCATCAGTCAAAAGAGCTTCACCCAGTTTGTTGAAATTTTCTGTAGCTATTTGTTGCAGGGCATAGATAATTCCAGGTAATGGAAATGTGGTTTTCATTACGAGTTCTACAGAGCATGCTGCACATCTTTTGCAAAGAGAGAAACTCTTAGTCTTCTAATGCTGCTTTTCAGCTGTTTTAGGTGGAAAAGCACTAGTGTTGAAATCTTGTTAAAAAAAAATTAATTCATTTTTAAGTGTTGTGTTCTTCTTATTTTAATGGGGAAGTTTATTTAGAAGAACTAATTTGTTCTCATGTCCAGAAAAGCATTGAATTACACTATGACTTATGACTTTTATTGTGGCATGGTACAGTTTGGGGGTAATGCTTATTTTTGTTCTGTTCTATTGTTTTACAGGGCAGAACTGCCCTGCACTGGCTCTGTAACAATGGTTACCTTGATGCTATAAAGTTGCTGCTCGGCTTTGATGCTTTCCCCAATCACATGGAGAACAGCGAGGAGAGGTATTGCTTGTCTGAGGCTGTTATTCTGTAACTGAGCCAAAGCGCTACCTTTGATTTAAATATTAAATGTTCAGATGCTGCAAGAGAATCGTCATCTTGTATCTCAGAGGAGTGCTGTAATCTTGGGGTTGGGTGTAAGCAGCTTTTCTAGCGTGAAAGTTCTCTTCTTTAACTAAGACATTGCAACTTCAACTGTTTATACTTCTGAACCATGAATTTCTGGAAGTATTTACTCACTCTAGTCTTGTTTGAAATAGTAAAGGTCTTTCTCATTTATATGGAGTCGATAGCAGATACGTATGGACAAAGGATGAAAGGGCAATTCTGCTGCTGTTGGAATAGACTGGAACTTTTATATTTGATACAAATACAGCAAGAAGAAAGAAGATGGGAGAAATGTAACATTATGTTTTAAAATGGTGATTACAAAGTTCCTGGTGGTTACCTGTATTCTAAAGGCCTGGTTTTAAAAAAATGTCTCCTATAATCATAAAGAGACAGCACATTTGCATCTCTTCTCTTTGTCTTTCATTGACATATAAATAATAGTTTTTTAAAAGTGATTTGGGTTGTGGAGTTTGAATTAGTCACCTGACCATGAAGATAATTACTATTAGCAGAAATTTATAATGCCTCTTTTTAAAGTAGATGACCTCCTCATAATTATAAGATTATGAACAGCATGCCATATGAATTTGAATATTTCAACATTTTAAATAACTTAAGGGGTTTGCAACCCCATATTTCAGTGTGCTAAATTCGAGACTTCCAAACTTAACCCCAGTTTTCAATTGCTTTCTTCGCCCATCATTTCTCTTTTGTTCTCTACTCTAAACCACTCAGATCTCTTTTCCTTTCTGTTCTTATTTTTTCTTGAGAAACACAAATGAAAGTATAACTAGTTCCTAATTAAGTCGTGTCAAGGCTCTCTTTAGTAATTTTTGATAGAAAATGGAATAAACCGTTTTAATTAAATTACTTTTAATAAATAAGATTAAAAGCCACTGTTTTGCCAGAAAGGAAACTGCTGTTATCCTTACTTTGTAGAAATGTACTAATGATGTTCAAATGCCAAGAAAAGACCTTAGCTGTGGTTTACCACAGCCATTACGATAGTATATATTTTTGTTTCCCTTCTGGAATTAAAAATGTTCTGATGTATAAACCTAGATTACTCAAAATACAACTAGCAGTATTCCATATGTCTGCTGATAAGCCCTAGTGCATGTGCAGAACAAGAGAGATCCCCAGTATTTCTAGATGGATCAGTCTTTAAATATAATTCTCCTAAAATATATATAAAAATTGCACAGTTGCATTGTAATAAATATCTACAAATCTTGTTTCATTGTTAAGAGATTGGAAGTTTGGAAAGTGGAAAATCAAGTCGAGTGTTGTAAGAGAGAGGAAAAATTACCTCATGGATATGGTCCATCTGTAATTGGATTAAATTGGTTTTTAATCAGTAACAATTTCACTATATCGTGATTGTTTTTTCAAATATTCCTATAGGAAAAGGCTTCCCTTTTTTACTTTCTTAGAGTGTAATATGAGATACCAGTTACAAATTCAAACATAGTGGTTATAACTAAAAGATGAGTGAAAAAAGAGAGCTGAGATTGCATCTAGGATTTTAAGGTGCCCACTTGCTTGCCAAATACGTGATCAAGTGCTAGTCTGGAGGGTGTCGAGTTTGTTGTTCTTTGCAAATTTATTTTGTAATCCAACTTAATGTCCTGAGTGCATCAAGCTCTGCTGCTTGACCACCTTCGTGTTAAATTACCTATAACAGCTGATGGCTGATGTCTTCATGTGTTTCCCTGTGCAGCCAGCTTGATTTAAAAGCTATATGCTTTAGAGAGAAGCAAGGCAAAAGAAAATTTGCATCAAGCTTTGAACTGACACAACAGAGGAGCGTTTGTAAGTGTCCAGTCATACAAACCCCTCTTCAGATTTGATTTCAGTGATTTTTTTACTTTCAAAGGTAGCTCTGATGGAGTTAGAGAATCCACGTTTGAAAATATGGATCTTCATGACTGGGATCTGCAGTAGAATACATTGTCTTGGTAGATACGGGGTATAGCATAAAGTGTACTTTAGTACCTTTTGTGTCTTTAAAATATTCAAAATTAGGAATACTTTAAAAATGTGTTTTTCTGAAATGACATTCCTACTGAAGTTCCCATTTCTGGGTTATCAAAAGTCTGTATCTCTTTGAATGCTATCAGCAGCACACCTTGACATCCAAATTTTCATGTTATGTCATTGTCTTTATTCCTGCAGACACCTCAGTTCAGATGCTGTTTATCCTTCCATCAAACCATCGCTGCGTGGCAGCTCCAATTGTGCTTTCTGTCTGTTTGTCTTTGCTTACCAGCACTGCGTCCCAGCGACTTACCATCAACAACAGCCCTAATTTTCACAATCACATGCATTGACATTTGTTATTGGATAGTCTTATGTTATATGGTCTTGATTATGGTTTGTGACTGATAATTTTCAGCCCCTAAATGTCTTTGCCTAAAGTTTCGGCGTTGGTGAGGGAGATACGTAAATTTTGTTCCCATGTTGACTGTGGGAAATTTGGGAATTATTTTGAAAAAGGCTTAGGCGTCTTTGACACCATTAAAACCCAAAGCAATTTAATATTTTCAACACCTGTGTCCATTTGAAAACAGACTTAAGTCTTCCTATTACCTTAAAAAAAGGTGTTATCCCCTGATACTGATCTAATCCTGCTGCTTGGTCAGTCTTACTGTCCTCAGTCGATGTTACAGAAGCTAAGCCAGATTTGACAGTAGGTCTCTAGAACTTAAATTCATATGGAAATAACACAAAAAATATTTCAACTTACTTTTTCTTTGTGTTTCTATATGAAAATCTCAGTAACACCTTCTAAAGACTGCCTGCCTGCCACAGTTAATGCTGTGGATGGGGCTTTGGGAGGTTTTGTTTCATAGTCTGGTCCCCTTCTCCCCCACCTTCCATATTAGGAGGCGAAAATAAGCTTTAAACATAACCACAGTGTGCAGAATGAATTAGGTAGGAAAATAATGCCTAAAAAGATGAGAAAAACAGCCTACTGAAAGTGTTTAATCTGTCTTCATATTAGAAGTTGCCTTATTACGAAAAGAGGGTCAAGGAAATGCACATTATAGCTAGAGTTCTAGATCAATAATAATTGTTGTGGTTTTGTTTTTATAGGTATACTCCACTTGATTATGCCTTGCTTGGTGAACACCATGAAGTGATTCAGTTCATGTTGGAACACGGGGCTCTGTCTATAGCTGCCATTCAGGATATTGCTGCTTTCAAAATTCAGGCTGTCTACAAAGGATACAAAGTTAGAAAGGCTTTTCAAGAAAGGAAGAATCTTTTAATGAAACATGAACAGCTGAGAAAAGATGCTGCTGCCAAGTAAGTCTGAGATTTGACATCTACTCCAGCAAATAGACGTTTGTTGTGAGTTTGTATTTATCAGTGTATGATTTATCTGTTGCTCATCAGTTTTTGTTCCTCTTACTAAAATTCATGAAACTGAAGGAAGCATATAACTTCCATATAACTGTAGACAGATGAAAGTTATTTTCCATATAATCCCAGTTTAAATAACAAACTTTATATAATATAAAATAACAAGGCAAAATACCAAAAGCTGAGAAAATAGCATGTTAGCATCCATGGATCTTTGCCTGATATTTTATATGATGATAAAATGGCTTGGAAAACATCTGTGACTTTAAGGTGATGGAAATAATTATTGACCTGTTGAGTCTTGATATCAGTTTTGAAAAGAAATTCATAAGTAGCTGAGTCAAAAAAACAAAAAAAACCCAGGGAAAGCCTGGTTTAGTAAGGCTTAACTTCATGTTTCTCTAGCAACCTGAACTCCTGGATTCTATTTGCAACTTCATTTCGGGCACTATCATTCTCTGCACTTATATTTTCTGGTCTTGAATTAGAGAGTTCCTATGAATTGGTTATATTGGATTACAGATAACTAACGTATGCAATTCAAATAGTCATCAGCAAGATGTCTAAGATGTCTGGCTGAGTTTCAACCCAATTTAAATGTGGTAATAGTAGCACAGTGGTGAAATTCTAAAATCAGAAGGTACAAAAATGGTTATCAAAATACTTTGCATGCTTGGAGTTTATCCTTAAGGGTTTTAGTATGAAATTAGCACTTGGTTTCTCTTGAAGAAATCTAATTCTGAAGTGAAAAAACATAACAGTCTGAAAAGATTTCTGTGTGATTTGGTAATATTATTTTGATAAAGAGAGATCGTATGAGAAAACCACACAACATAATGATTGCACCTACAGGTATTTGTGCTGCATCTGTGTATCACAGACAAATTCAGCTGCACGCCACTCTGTATCAAATTTGGTAGTTTGATGTTCTGCATAACTGGCCAGTTGGACCTTCATTGGGTTCGACTGCTGCTACTCTGTGAGATAACAATTGTTACTCCCCAGGAAGAACCAAAGCTGGAAATATCAGATAACTCATCTCTTACTCACATCTTTACATCCTGAAGTTGTAACCTGTAGCTCTCCTACCGTTTGCCTTTTCTGCTGAAGTCACTATAAGTCAAAACCATGCATGGAAGAAGCTGCCTTTGAAAATATTTCTTTTTAATGTGGAGAGGTCTGCTTATTGCTGTTTGGTCACAACTGACTTTACCAAATGAGATAGTTTTATCCTTTGTGATGACAGTAATTTTTAGAAGAATCTCTAATCCACCATGTAGAAGATTAAATGGAAAGGAATTGTCTCATGGAAATTTGGAGATATTTTTATAATAGTTTTCCTTTGTGAGTTTCTGATGTAGTTTCTGAAACTTACTTAGCTGTTGTTGATTTGTTTGAAAACAATAGAAACAAAGTCTGTGTACCAAATACCATAAAAAGAGAATTACAGTACAATTGGAGTGTACAAGCAAATCAGGTTGTCACATAACAAATTTTATTTAATTGCAGTTTTATGATCTGTAATAAACTGAAGGGGACATTATGTTGTCATCATTCTGCGTACCCATCTGTGCATTCCACAGCTAAAATTGGCCAGGGTGCTGCTGCATACAAAAAACTATTATCTCTACAGATGTTTAAAAATCTGGTCTCCAGATAAAAGTAGACATTATGTGGGGATCCAGAATGATGGTGAACTCCTAGACTGAACACCACACCCCCCAAATATTTCAATGTAGGTATTTAAAACTTGCTTTTTAATGCTATTTTAGAGAGTCTCATTAAGATAAATCACTCCTATGAGTCTGCATTTAGTTAGTCTGGTTTTTTTTTGGGGGGGGGGGTTTTGTTGTTGTTTTTGGGTTGTTTTTTTTTTACCCTAGCAAAAAGTCAGCCAGCATCTTCTACCTGTATTATTTTCTGGTAAAGTTACATTCACTGTATTTAAAGCCTATGAAATATTTCTATACAAACATCTTCTCCCATGTTCTGTCCTACATAAAAAAAAATTGTAATTTATGAAATGAAGTTTGATGAAGGCCAAAACAACATGCACACTAATATGTCACTGAGCAAAGAGACACACCAGCAGACCAGTTTGGGGAAGCAGGGAATCACTGACAAAGCTCAAATGTAAAAATGCAGTTTACAGGAGGCAGAAGCTGGAACAGACTGCAAAGGCAGAGTGTAAAAAGCATTGCTTGGGCATGTAGAGATGGTGCCAGAAACACCAAAACTCACACGAAGTTGAGACTTTAAAGGGATGTTACAGATTACAAGGTGAGTTTGTGCTTCCACATTAATAAAAGTAGTAACATGTTAGTAAAAGGCTGAGCAAGGAATATGTGGGCCTGTTGCTGAGCGGTGTCTGACAACAGGCACAGGTGTGGCAGAAGGACTCAATGCCTTTTCTTCCTCAGTCTTGCAGAAGAAGGTCTCCCAGGCCTCTTTGCTAAGAGAATTGGTTCAAGGAGGAGGAGAACTGCCAGCTATGAATGAGGATTGTCTTGCTTGAGAGAACTCAGCCCAGACAATTCCATGGCACCAGATTGGCTGCATCCAAGGGTACAGAATGAACTAACTGATGCCCTTAAAAGGCCACTTTCCAATGTCTTTGAAAGGTCACAGAGACCAGGGAAGGTCCCCCATGATGGAAGGAAAGAAAATGTTGCACCCAACTTCAAAAAGGACCAAAAAAATAATCTGGGGAACTGTAGTCTGGTTGGTGTCTCTGGGAAACTTATAACAGGCAAAAGTCTGAACAAGAGATTTTGTCTGGAAATAAAAGAGAAATTCTTTCACCCTTGGGATAATCCAGCAGTAGAACAGCCCAAAGAGGTTGTATGGTCTCTGTCCATAAAGGTTTTCAAGACATAATTGGATAAAAACCTCAGACACCCAGTCTGACCCTGTACTGAGCAGCATGTTAGCCTTGCTGACTTCCTGAGATCTCTTCCAGACTTTAAAAAGAGGATTTTGGTTTATCTGTTGCAAAACCAGGTATTTAAGAAAATAATACTTAAGGGTTTAAAACACATTCAGAGAAAACTAATGTCCAATATATTGGATTTTGAAAGGGCTGCAGAACTCATTCCTCATTTTTTCACCTTCCCTTTTAATTTCTCAGAATGAGTTCCTGAATCCATACTTATGTTTTTCATTTTGGTCAGTTGGAGGAAACTGATTGAGAATGTGGATGTGAAAGGGAAATGGATGAAAGTGAGTAAGTAGCTCATGATATTTAGGAAGAGAAGAACAGCAAGAAAATAAGCAGTTCAATTAAACAGCCTTCAGTAGATTTAGAAAAATGTTCTCATGCCAAGAGAGTACAAGTAGATTACGAGGTTTTTCAAAGGAGTGGTGGTTAGCCTGCATGCTGAGAAAAGATAGGAGAGTGTGGCGACAGAGAAAATAATGAGCTCTTCAGCAACCTGAAAAGGGAAAGCACATACTGGAAATCTGATGTAATTACTAAAATTGACAGTAATAAGAACATACAATGATAAAGCTAAACAAGCTGAGGTGCTAAATAAGAAGAACTGGCAAAGGATGTGAGGTAGGTATCACAATAAACCATTGTAAACATACTGATTGTAAAAGGAAGAGTAAAGAAACAGTTGGTCGTGAGAGATGCTAAGTAGACTGAACTGTTCTGTGGGGTTTGTTTTTACTTCAGAAGAAATTACATCAAACCAACTCAATTTTCTTTTGTCTCTGAATTACAAGTTTTGTGGCCATGGAGAAACAGTAGCTGTCATTCAGACTTGCCTAAAATCTTCATACGGAGTCATGAGAACTTTCTCATTTCTCACCTTTAAACTAGAAGTGTATATTGATGAGAATTTCACATAAATCCATCATGAATTTTTATTTTCATTTTAAAACTAAATTTAAATTTGAAAATAGCACCAAGATGCAGAAGATTGTAAGCACATTGAAGTCTAAATTACAAATCTGAATGGTGGTAAAATACATACAAGGAATGACTGAGGGAAAAATACGTAGTTAGGTAAGAAGTAATGGACTGCACTACACATTTGGGAAGACCAGTCAACATAGGAATACTGGACGGAAATTAACTGTTGTCTTAACATTTTTATTAAGATAAATATGTCTTAACGTATTTATCACTTTAAAAGATTATTGTAGATCAGAAGCTGAACATGTCATGAGTCAGTGGTGTCATTCTTTTGAAAATGATCATCATGCTATATTGTGCAGCAGGAGATGCTGTTTATGCAACATGAAATATAACTCTTCTTAGTCCAGATAAAGCTCTACCAGTAGTAGGATCATACCTGGAGATCTATTTTCAGTTGTGATTTTTAAAGTAAGTTGGTGCTTTTTCACAAGGATAACTTTAAGAATGCTCTCCTTAAAAATATCCTTCAGTGAGTAGATAAAAATGTTAAGTTTCTATTCTTAACAGAATAAAAAAGGTTGAATTCATTTTAGCAGAATCATAAATTCAAAGCATCTCTCTGTCTTCACAAATGTGTGTGTAAGGCAGAAACTGTTCCTTTCCATCTGCTAAAGGCTCAGTTTTCATTCTTTCACTTTTGCAACAAAATACAAGCTTGTGACCATTCAGGACAAAATTGTGTTGCATTTACAATGGAAAATGTTGGCCTGCCAGCTCTATTACCACTGTTGAGCTGTAGCTATCTAACTTGAGAGCCCAAATTTGGATCCCGTTGTGTCACCAGAACCTCCTGAGAATGACTGAGAGCCCTGAAGGTAGAATCTTGTCTACTTCCTTCACTTGTTCATGAAACCTAGCCTCTCAAATTGGACAGCAGTCAAGCTTGGAAATCTTAATTTCTAAGAGATCCTTCATTGTAATACAAGCTGAATTTCTGATTAAATAAAGCAAAACACAAGGGGAGGTTTTTATGTATTCAGGAGTATTATTCAACTAAGCTGTACTGTGACAATTATGATGATGCTTTATGAATAGGGAGCTTTGAAATCCCTTCCCTTTATTCTTTCTTCAGTTTAATCTGAAAAATTAGCACACGGATAAGACCTTTAAAGAAAAAACAACCCTTTTTTCTTCTTGGTTTCTGGTCCTGTGTCATTTCAATAACTTTACAATTGGTGTGTTGCTTAAGTTACTGTTTTGAGTTGATCTACTCATCAGAGGAGTGCAGGTTACTCTGGCTTGACTGTGTGTCACACAGCCCATCTCACACTTCCTTTTCTAATGCCCTGAATAGAGGATATTGGTACTAAGCTGCTTATTCTTGTGAAGAATAGAAAATTACTGTTCTGTGAATAGCAAGATCTGATTTATCAGCTCAAATGGCACAGTAATGGCAGTGAGATCCATACTGTACACAGTCCCAACATCCCCACATAGTCCGGTTGTGCAATGCCAATATTAATTGAAACTAGCCACGTTTTTTCATGCCAGAGGGAATACTGAATCCCAGGCTGCTAGGAGTGTATTTTTTTAGATCAATTAGCAGCTTTTCAGGTGCAAAGTTCAATCAACTTCTTCTGCAGAGCATAGTTGATAAGATAGCACTGACAGATAAAGTTAGGGCTTCTCGCTGGCAGCTCGCGCCGCAGTGACACTCGCTGGCAGTGACACCACTCACAGGAACTGGGGCTGGCGTGCTGCATAACTCACCTGTCACATGCTGTGCTGGGAGGTGATGTGGCAACAGTCTGCAGACTGTGTTGGAGCACTGGAAGCAAGTTAAAATACCAGGCAGCTACATGATACGGCATTTACCGCCTGTCCGTTCCAACAGGAGAAGTGTCACTTTGTCCAACAACCAGGGCTTAATTTATAAAAACAGATTCAGTGGGAGGTAGGTATGTAACGTTTGCTGTGTGCTATTGGGTTTATTCTGCTTGGTAGGAACAAGAATTTAAAAGGTAAAGTGCAATGATAGCCCACTGTACTTCAAAACAGGCTGCAAAATTTCATTCAACGGATGCACCTTTCCTAAGTTTGTCCAAAATTCTCTTTTATGGCTACACTATTAAGAGATGAATGACTTATTTCATTTTGGAAATCCAAATGTCACCATTGTAATGGCATACTATGTGCACACAAGATTTAATTCACATCTCATATTTTCAGTATTTCTCATTTATATGACAAAAAATGTTTATGTGAAATTTATTATCTACCAATGACAAATACATAGCAGCAAGTTAGTACCAGTATCTAGTTCAAAGTTGGTTTATAATTGTCTGTACTATGACACATTTAAGTATGAAAAAATAATTTTCAAAGGTACTGTGTCTTTTGTTAAAGTTTTTTTTGCTTTTCAAATACAGTGCATTGCATTATTACTTACATGAAAACATTGCTCATTACTAATTACAAGCATAATTATTAGTGTCATAATTCTTTTAAAAATCCTACTTTTAAGTTTTGTATATTTATAAAACCCCCTAAATTTAGTTGTTTTCAATAAGTGAGTATTTTAAGATCAGTTAAAACAACTACAAACTGAATGGGCAGCTGGCTGACGAGGATTTAACCTTCATCGGGCTGTAGCTGCAAGTCAGTTTTTGTTTTGGATCAAGCCGAGACATTTCAGTGCAATGTGTGTCCTTTTCTCACGAAAAAGATGTCAAGTCAAGGTTTTGTTGTGGCAGCATCAGATTTTTAGAGAGGACTGTGTTCAAGTTAGATACAAGCTCCCAAGATTTAGTCTTTGAAATACTTACGGTATGGGCTATAATTGCAGGAAACGTGAAGAAGAAAGTAAGAGGAAAGAAGCCAAGCTGCAGAAAGGGATGCAGAACGTGGAACAAAACAAGTTTTGGGTAGAACAGAATCCCACAAATCAGGAGAAGGCCACCAGTGTCCCACAGCTACCCAACAAAGCAGCTGACACACAGAGCAAGAGGATTCTGTCCCTCAATGCTTCACAGATCCAACCAGGGAGAAACAGCAGAGGTTCACCTAAAGCTGGTCACAACAAAGGGACCCCAAAGGAGAGCTGCCTGTCAGCGGAGCCTCAGAGTGAAGGTCATAAGATCAGGCAAGGTTTGTGATCTATTTAATTGCGCCATTTATCCGCTTTGTTCACGTCTTGGGGGTATTTTTTATATAGGACCCGTTTTGTCTTTCTGTGCTTTCATATTCTTTCATCACTTGAACAATTTGTGCAGCAGGGTAGAGTTAGATACACATTCTTTTACTCTGTGTGAAGTAGTGAAAAAGACCCCTTAGTAGTGAAAGACACCCACAGTGTCTTACGGTGTCTATAAAAATACCTTGAATATGTGAAAACAGGCTGTGGGAAATTGTTCTATTAGTTGCACTCTTTGGAGAAAATAAGATTAAAGATATTTGACATATCTGTGGTGCACATGAAGAATGTTAATGGAGAAATGGTAACTCTAGTTTTTAAATGAGATTTATCCTCTAGCTCAACCCAAACAGTCAAGTGTTTGAAAGAATGCTGTGCCTTTTTTAGGTATGCGTTCTCCTTTTGTCATTGAAGTGATGCCAGGAAAGTTGATGCAACCAGGATCAAATCATGAAGTTGTATAGTCAGTTCTCATTAGGTGTTTTAATCACTCTTCTTTATTGGACTTCATTGGTCATTTTATTGGAATTTCATATAAATTTACACCCTTTGGGCTATGAAAACTGTGATTCAGTTGTTGGGTGTTTTCTGAGCTGGTTATCTAGTCAAAAGGGTATCCTGTAAAGGCATTACAAATATAGCATGGTTTCACCAGGTTTTGGATGATCCAGATGATTTTCTGGAATGCCAGTATATTAAAGATCTCTTTCTTTTCTTTTTCCCCTCCTACCTACCTACCCTGTAACATCCTGTCTGTTACATTTCATTCTGTCTGGTCTATTTTCTCATTCTCTTGTTAATTTCCAAGCAGAATGGAAAGTGGATGGAAGATGGGGAATTTTCAGTTTTGCACTCCAGTCTGGCTTCCAAGTCACCCTCACCAGAATGTTTAGAAGCAGTGATCATACAGCAGCAAGGGAGAAATAGGAAGGACTTCATAGTTTCATTCAGGATGTCAAGGGAAGTACTGAGAAACAAAGTGCTTTGGGTTTCCTGGGTCTGTGGGTTATCCTGTGCCAGGATGCAGGATGGATAGAGCAGGAGCTTTTCAGGCATCTAACTCAAATGTAATGTTAGAAAGAAAACCATTTGTAAAACACTGAGCAAATGAAGGAGTTTGAGACTCTACTGTGACAGGCAATCATGTCCTCTTCTGATTCTTCCTGCTTGCATTTTTCTGTTCATTTGAGCGAATCCTTGTGCCTCAAAGGTAACTGAGCAAAAAAATCAGAGACATAAACTACGTTTTGCTGGATCAGAGACTGAATGTTGCTTTCCATTTCTCTGTCTAAAGATTCATTGAGGAAACACATCAAAAGCAAGTCAAGTTGTGTCCATTTCCATTGTGGCAAAGCCAACGAGGGAACAAAAGTTGAAGTGAAACATCAGGTTGCGGCTGCTGCAGAACTGGACGGAGAAAAGCACAAGGAACACGCTGTTGACACAACGGCTGCCTGTGCTCGGAAGAGCAGGAGGCTTTCTGCTTCTACCAGGACTGCTAGTGCTGGGGAAAAGCTAAGGGATACAAGTCAGCCTCCCTCTGGCAAGAGGGACCACGGTGAAGGAAGGGCTGTGTTCTTCTGCGATGTCGGTTGTACTGGTGGAATGGCGCGAAACTCAAAGCTGGGTGAAGCTTCTTCCAAAGGCAAAAGGCACCAGCAGAAACCCAGAAATAAAGAGGTAAATGATAAGAGATGTTCACCAGCTGGTTCTAGTAGACCAGGAAGTGCCAAAACAGTATTTGTAAGCAGCAGAAATGACAGCCTGCATGCTGTAGAACAAACCGTCAAAGTGGGAAACAATGAAATAGCAAAAAAGCCCTCCTCATTATTGTCTGCTGAGGCAGAACCCACCAGGACTGTGCCAAGAAACCCAGTAACATGTTCTGCTTCTGACGACAATTTGAACTTGGAAAAAACAGGCATAATTGGATCCAGGAATGCAGATGATCAGTTATGTCCTGTTCCATGGCAAAGTACAAATATTGAACTAATCCCTTTAGAGATTCGAATGCAGATCATAGAAAAAGAAAGAAAAAGGAAAGAGCTGTTTCGGAAGAAGAACTATGCTGCCACAGTCATACAAAGGACATGGAGAAGGTAAGATTACTGTTTCAGTAGCTAGAGAAGAGTGAGATACAAGTAGATGTGAATTAATCTAGGCTTGTTGGCAATGTCCTTTATTTGGTCCTTTTGCTTACACTGTTGCCAGTGTTAAACGACGAAGTTTATAGTCTTTCTCCACACAAGGGGAAGTGGGTTCCAGTTGCCTAGAATTACTTCAGTCAGTTCCTAAAAAGTGCAAGGTAAGTGATGACTTTTAATAATCAGACAAATTGTTAAACTTCTATTTCAAGCCCTGATATTTCTTTAGAGAGTGTGAATCAGGATTTGCCTAAGCCTGGAGTTCAGTGACACACGTGAAATTGTGCTCTGACCTGACTTGTAACCAGATAACCAAACCACAGGATGTTCGGAAGCTTTGAGTGTCCACTGCCAAAACTTGAAGCTAGCTTGAATACCTTGATTAAGCAGGAACAACTGCTGTACAGAAGAAGCAAACAGAAGAGACTTGTCCCAGTGTTTGCTTTCCACAGCATTATCCTGCTTTCATGAATGTGTGAGTTTCAACCTCAGAAAAGCAGTCATTCTAAAAGTACATGCTCCTTAATATTTAATTTCTTACCAAAATGGGCAGAAAGAGTATGGCAGCTGCAGGGGAAGCACATAATATGCACCTTATTTCTTGTTTTTATGTAAACTTTCATTGATTTTATGGGATGCAGAAAACTATAAATTGCTGATGCTTATTAATAGTTTCCAGGTCTCTCACTAGTTTAACAGTTTCTCTGAGGGACTGAAGATGTCCCTGGCCATGGCAGGGAGGGTGGATGAGATGGTCTTTAAAAATGCCTTCCAACCCAAACCACTCTGTGGTTCTGTGATTCCCTGCCACATTCCTCATACCCACTCTGAACTGCAAAGCAAAGCAGCCACTTGTTCTCCCAGGGTTCCACCACTTCTGCCCTCTGCTGCTTCCGCTCACTGTGCAAGCAGCTGGGTGCTCCTTGGCCTTCTTTTCTCATGTAGATCCCAAGTTCTTGTCTTATGTGTTCAAATCCTTTAGATACCAAAAGCTAAAGGAAGTCAGGAGTAGGTCAGGAGAGTGTACCTGCAAGTGATGTTAGTGCTGCCGATGGCTCTGCAGCACTCTCTGATGGCTTTCACTCAACACCAGTTTAAAATCCTTATGGAGGGGCAGGCATGTGCCATGGCTTTAAGGCAAAGCAGAGCAAGGTGTAGCGAGTGCTTGTGCAAATTTCCCCACAAGAACTGGGATCCAAAGCCTTGCATTAAGTTCAATTACCTGCATAGAAGTCTGCTTTTCATTTACACCTTTGACTGTCTAAAGATTTTGGGCCTTTCTAAACAGCCCACCTGCTGAAACGGGGATGGTGTGCATTCCCTCCAAGAACTGCAGGGGCTTACTAACACTTAGCATTTTAGAAATTGTGGGAATTAGAGATTGTTTAAGTTACATTTATTATTTAAATACTTAATAGTGAAAAATAAATATATTTGTTCTTTTTCAAAAAACTCATAGAACACTAACAAAGATCATAAATTCTGCAGGACTGCAGGAGAGATTAGTTTGGCAGTTCTTCCACAGTCCTGTTTGCTTTTGGTCCAAACTTGCACTGGTAAATAGCATGTACTTGTAGACAGCAATAAAATTATACACTGTTAATTCTGTGTAATTCTACATTAGAAACATGTAGAAGTACATCCTTGACTTCTGGAATTTCTCTAAATTAGAATTAAATGCGTTTGTTTCACTCTGCAAATTTTATACTCCTGATTTACTTATTGAAGGCAAACACAACAGCAGAGTGGTGCTGGTCTACTTAAGTGTATTAAACTTGCCATTCTCAGGAGAATGTTTCAATTCCCAAATCCGCAAACTTTATAAATGTACTCCTCAAAAGTGTATTCTGAGGTGTGTGCCAAACCTAACCTTGCCAAAGGTTAATTGCTTATGCTGCTCGCTGAGGCTTACAGATTCTGTGTCTCTGTTCTCTCTCGTGGGGGGCACTGGGGCCTGTACCGTGCTCCAGGGCCCACAGGGAGTCGACGGAAGCTGGAGTAAGTTGGTTGCTGTCGCTGTTGTTCTCCCACTGAAGTCAAGCTGTGTTTTTTTAGTATATTGTTGCTGTGTGCATATTGTGGCCAGCAGTAGTTTTTTAAGATTAGAGCTTCTGTAACAATGAGTGAGAATACCACTTGCCAGCTTTGTCGTTCTGCATGTGGATGTTCCGCTCTTCTTTTAGGTGCAGTAGTTCTGTTGACTGAGCATCGGGTATTTTAAGGCACCATGTCAGATTCGTATTGGATCAAACTTGGTCCCATTCTCCTTTGGTCTCACTAGGATCAGAATGATCTGGTACGAGAGAGCTGAATTAAAACAGTGTGCACTTGCTCTACAGATAACTGCCTACCTCTTCTCAGTGTCAGAACCTCACAGTTGTTTTCTTGTTGCTAAAAACTACCAGAAGTTCTCTACAAACATGAAATCACAGCTGGGTGCAAAGGTGGAGTGACTGTGAATGGGTCATTTCACGTATCAGCAGAGGCATCTGGCAGTAATTACTGAATTCCAAGAGAGTAGCTTAGTATTCTTTTCTGCTCAAGTATAGAACAGTTCCCCAATTGTTTTTTCTGCCGCTAAGTAGCTAAGTATTCACTTAACCCATCCTTAGCTCAAGTTACCAAGTCGCTGTAACTGTGCTCCCTCTTCACTTTCTTCTCCTCTCTTACCCCGTTAAGTTAAAAGTGACATGTTATTTAAGAAAACTGGATCATTTTTTTTCCGCTGTCTCTCAGTAATACTCTTGTTCTAAATTCATACCAAGCTTCACAACTTGCAGGCCCTGGCAAGATGCAGTTGCTGCCTGCATTTGTTGTGTACTTTAATGAGCTGCGTAACAGTACATGCTTGAATTCTGAAGCTTCATTAAATTAAGATTAAATAGATTTGTCTCACCCAGCAAATTTCACAGAGGTAATTTACTAAGCTTATTGGAAGTTTAAAATTATTTGGGCTGTAACGGAGCATATCATCCCCCTTTGGCATTCTATCGTGCTTTTATGTACTCCTTTGTTGTATATGGCTGCTGCTTTGTTTGAATTATATAGTTCATTGGCTTAGAACATATATTTAAACAATTTGTATCTGGCTTGTTGTCTTTTGTTTTAATTTAGAACTTGTTGCAGAGGGAGCAACAATAAACCTCTTTCTCCTTCCTCTTTCACTTTACCGGAGCATCCAGTAGAAGCCTTTTTTGAATGCCAGAGGGGATGATGATCAATGTGTTTTGGCCTCTTACCAAACACTTATAATTAATATTTTACAAGTGTTACTCAATGCTCATTTGTGACAGGTTTGTACTGGGAGGATTCAGAGTTAATTGCTAAGCCAGTTAATTGACTTGTGAGTGTGAAACGCCAATATCCGATTGAATACTTACCTCCGATTCAAGCGAAAAAAAAAACCCCAAACAACTCCCTGCTGCCGGTGCCATTTGCCACCGGAGTGTGAGGGACAGATAATCTGCTGCTGCCACTCGCAGAGGGCTGTGACTGTGTGTAAGATCAAAGCAGCTGAGGCAAGGTTGGGTCAGAAGACAGGGAGCCTTTGAAGGGAAGGGAAAAAAACCACAGATTGCTGAAAACAAGGTGAGGGGAGCATCTTCAGAGGAGCGGGGGAGAGCAGCTCAGTTTTCTGCAGAGGAAATGTGCAGCTGAACCCACAAGAGGTAGATTTGGTTTGTCTCTTGTACTGATTGACTGAGGACACGAAGTGCTAAGGCACACGAGAAAGTTTGGTGTTATTAAGCTGTGAATATAGTGAAAATGAGGAAGCAGTATTGATTATACTGTTACCATAAATATTTATAGTTTTGTCTTCTGATGATTTTCTATTTATAAAGCAGCTGACAAGCTGATGTTGAAGCACTGTAACTTTGGATACCTGTAATGCCAGATCTTTACTAACTGTGTGAAATAATGGATGCATCCAAAATTGAACCCAACTCCTACTTTTTCTTCTGAACAAACATTTCTCATCCAAGTGACTTAGCACATCAGTGGGAGTTCTGTTTTCCCAGTTACTCATGTAATCCACCATGTGAACTGATGCGTGGAAAGCACGGAAGTTAAAACAGGTCACCTAAAACAAGTGCTCTTCTCTTTTCTGCTCTCTAGTTACCAGCTAAGACAGGAGTTGTTTCAGCTCCTTAGTGCTAAGCGGCAGTGCAAGGAAGATGAAGACAAATGGAGACAAGAGACAGCTGCCTTCTTCATTCAGGTTGCTTGGAAGAAACAGCTGAACCATAGCGCTCTGAAATCAGTTCCTTCATGTAAAAATCTGAAATCCGTAAACAAAACCAGCTCAGCCATAAAAACCAGCAAGCAGTCCATCCTAAAGCAGATATATGGTAATTTTCTCTTCACTATAATTTATTTTAAATAACTATGCTTTTACTTTTATAACAGAGTGTATTCATCTATGCACTTCTTACCGAATTGTTAAGGATTTCAACTATTTATAAAAATTAGTCTGAATCTCAGGTGTTCTGTTGTATTTCTGTTTCAGGTTAAAAAAACCAAACAACTCTGTGATTTAAAACGGCTGCTGCTAAAGCTGTTTGAATCCCCACACAGCATAGTTTCAGCACAGGTCTTGAGCAATCAAATAATTCTGTTGCCAGAGCTGCTCACATATATCAATGTGGAAAGAGAACAGAGCAGTTAAGCTGGGGATAGCTGGCTGTGTCCATGCAGAGTGGCTATCTGGATCATGGCTGGGTTTTTTCAAGCATTGTTTTAAACTTTTTTTGGTTTTGTACCGGTGTTACAATATTTTCATTTGAAGAATATGTTCCGTGTTGATAACTTTCCTATATGAAGGTAAGAGGTCTTTATGGCAAGAGCAAGATTGTCTTTTATAATTCTGCACTGCTCTGCATTGTGCCTGAATGTGCACATGCAAAGGAATGCATCTTCAAGAAAAAGTAGAGGAAAAGTATTGCTTCTAGACCCGAGTTCCTGTACAGTGTGGCTCACTGAGGGAGTAAGGATGTGCTAACTATATGTACTTTAACAGGCGGTGAGTCACTTCTATCACGGATCTGTAGCTGAGAGAGCCAAAAAGGATAAAATAAATAAAGCTAATAGATTTATTTTCCTTCTTTGTTTTTTTTTTTTAATAGCGACTACAAGATATATTTTAACTTTAGTTAAATTTCAGTTGTGGTTGTCACGATTTTCTGTCATACAGAAGGTCTCATGAGTTTCCCCATAATAAATGAGAGTAATTTTTAGGATAAAATAATGCTGTAGCTTCCTGAAATAGTTTGTAGCTATACATGAGCACATGTTTATGTGATAAACACAGAGCTGTTCACATTGTTTGTTAAAGGACGTTCTCAGGAAGGCAAAGTGTGTCAGTCAACAAGACCTCCTTCTAAGCTGAAACTTTCTGATGTGCAGCTGGTCTCAGGTAGGACACATCCATTTTAAGAATGTTTAATTTGATGTTTATATACATGAGATTGGTTTCTTCTTAGATAAGAAAACAATGTTCTCAAGGACTGGGCTCTCTTATCAAAATATAAATAACTACTGCCAAACTTGTGATTGCACGCTCCTTCTTTCACCACTCTTGGGCTTAATTGAGCACTGCACTTCTATCCTTACATTGAGTCATTTAGATGAAAAACTTTTTTACTGAATGTCATTTTTCAGACTTTAAAAAGTGTCTTATGCACTTACTTGGGGTTGGGAGCTGTGGTAATGTTGGTGCTTCACCAGGTGAAGGTTTAGTGCCCTGCTGGGCATTTGGTGTTCCTGGCTGTGCTACACCTTGGTCAGACAGGCCACAGCCAGATTGGAACACAGCAACTGCTTCAAGGAGTTCAGGTAATTTGCAAAGGGAAGTAAAATACATTTTCCAGGTAGTTTAACACAACTCTGCAGTCAGAAGGAAATCCACCAGTGGACCTATCCTTGAGTCTGTTAGAACTCTGGGCGATTTTCTGCCTCAAGAAGAGACAGAGGCCTTTTTCTTTCACTGTCTGAGAACTGTTTTAATTAAAGAGGCATAACCAGACAGGTGTTTGATTGCCACCTCTTCATGCAGATATGAATCTAAATTTTAAAAGAGCTTTTAGCTCTTTTCGTTTAACTTTTCAGGACAACAGATCTCCCTGTCTTCTGAAATGAAAAGGCTTTCTCTTGAGGCTGGAGTGGCCTTTGCTTTCATAACTTGGTGACGAATAGGTTAGTGATAGGAACTCTGCCCAGTTCCTTTAGAACACTACCTACTTTTATTCACCTAATAGGAGCTCAGGGAACTTTAGCCCTTACTTAAAAGACAATAACATGTTTTTCATCTGCCTGCCTTTGTGCATGACAACATTACGTTTGTTGGAAAAGTTCAGAGCTGTCAGTGGCTAATGCCAGATACTCCGTTTCTGACGTAGGTGCCTGGAGTAGGTCAGAATGGACTGTTCAGTTTGATTCTTCCCTTGCAGAAGGTACATTTGGGAAGGTGAAGGCTGACCGTCAGCCCGAGTTTTAATGTTCATAGAGCTTGTGGAAGAAGCATGCGGTGACAAATCTGTAACGGGGACTGACGCCCAACTCAGTCAAACACTTTGGAAGGGGGGATATGCAGAAGGTGTTCAAAGGAAATGTTCAGTAAGGCAGGCAGAGGGTGACAGGTACAAAAGGGATGGGATATACAGACATGGGGTAGGTGCTTTGCCAAAATATTTCAAAGGGGGCCTTAATGGTAACAACCTTAAAAACATTTCAGAACCTGAAATTTGTTCGTTTTCTAGGTTTTTTAGAAATTGAATAATTGCCTTTGTCAATTCAGCAAGTGGCACTTAAAGAGGTGCTCTGCAGTAGAACCAGCCTGGTTCTTTGTTTCACTGTGGACATTTAAGTGTGTTGAGAGTTGCAAAGAAGCAGGTTTTGCAACTCTTGGCATTAGAAAGACGTCCTTAATGTGTGCTGAGTTCACACCCTCAGTGAAACATTTGGATTTGCACTTGGGATGACCCTGACTGGAATGGGATTAAGCACTGAAATGTTCGCAGCTGATCTTTACAAAACTGGGAAAGGAAGACACACATATTATTTGTAGCACATTACAGGAAATAATAAAACATTGCATGAACCCAGACATTCACCCAGACTCAGAACTGAGGAGAAGGGTCAGCTGACATTCATTCTCGCTTTCTAACAAGTCAGAGCACTCACTTTAGCCCTGGACTAGTCTCCCTGACTTTCTAGAAAGGGCCCAATGCCTACCTCATATTGCTCAACACAATCTCTTTCTGCTCCTCAGCAAATTCAGCCAAGAGTGTTGTGTTAGTCTGCAACCCTACACTTATTGATGTGGGCAAACCTTGAGTTAAGCTGCACCATGAGAGGCTGCTGAAGTCCCACACACAGCAGCAGCAGCGGCATCTATGTTCTATTCAAGCCGTTCCCAGTGCCACAGAAACCAAACTCTGCTGAGAGACAATCAGCAGTGAGATGCCAGGAAAAAGGCACGTTCTGCACTCAGCAGAGTCACTGCTTATGAGATCTAGAACACAGTGTAGATGAAGCTGCTTTTCACCCGCTGGAGTTACTCATCAAAACTATTTTGTTCTTTTACAGTAAGCAACCTACAGTGTGTCAATTTGCTGGAGAACATGGGAAAATCAAGGCAATATTCATACAACATGAGACCAACCACTGCTGCAAAACCAAAAAATACAAGACTCAAGCATTAAGCAAAACAGTGTTTGGAATTTAAAATCCATTCCAGTACAACTGTTATCTTTCATAATGCATAAGCCATCTATGATGTATTAAACTTGAACATTTTCAGTTTTGTATTATCACAGCATTACACGCCAAGCAGACTTCTAAGGAGCTGGACTCATTTTGTGTACAAACTGGTTTTTAAATGCAACTGTTAATTTCTTTACCAACACAGGATGAAATCTGAATTGCATTTGAAGACAGAACATGAAGCACTTAGCCCAGTATTGCAATAACGTTGTAGGGGCTTTCAAAGCTCTCCATTGCAAAAAGTAGGAATTTGGAATGTGTTCATCAAACAGAGTTTCAAAGAAGAGAGAAACTGTATTAAAGATGTTACAGTTCTGAGAGATCAATTTTGAACTTTACCTCAAATTCATTAAATTAATTTTGAAATCCAAGCAGAAATGGAAGAACAGCCTTCGTTTTCCACTTATCTACTAAAGAAACAATTGTTCTTTAGCTAACTATGGATTTGGAAGGAAATGTAGGCATGTTGACAACACTCACAAAAGAAATTGCTTTCACAACCTATGGAAACTATTAGGGCTGTGTTTTCTACCCTTTGAAATTATCACCTTTTTTTTTAATAACTATTTTTCTACATGCATGAAATAGAGAAGCAAGAAAAGATGGCCCTGTTCTAAAAAAAAAATAGTTCTTTTAATAGCTTTAGAGCTGCCACAGTGTACAGTATTTACCTTGCACAAAGTATTTAAAAATATGAACTCAGCAAAAATAAAAAAATGTTGCTCTAAAGCATATTGTTTTCTATTCTTTTTTCTACTTGATACTACACAATTCTATTTTTTTAAATAATGACATGCTTCAAAATAGTAATGAGCAGAGTAAATTTAAGTCTGTTTCTCTACAAGCTCTTCAGCATCAAGGACTGAATTTTCTTTAACACCCCTCACTGTGGTCACAACATTTTACTAAAACACCTTCCAGTAACATCTACTTGC
The DNA here is from genome assembly GCA_013400235.1 of Oriolus oriolus. Lineage (NCBI taxonomy): Eukaryota > Metazoa > Chordata > Aves > Passeriformes > Corvidae > Oriolus > Oriolus oriolus. The sequence goes on from VXBT01006368.1 coordinate 308,257, forward strand.
TTGAAAAAAAGGCAATAAAGGTATTGCAGTTCTCTGTAAAATTTTTATTGTTTCACTTACAAAAAATTGACAAGCTTTGTTCCAACATCTTCCATTCAAAACTAAATAGAAGTAAATGCTTTACAATAAATGCAGTTCGACCTCTTCAATATACTGTGTTTATAGGGCCAGGTGTCTGGGGATGAGAGGCAAGGTAGATGTTGAAACAGTAATGGAGGTCTGTGAGCCACTGCTCCTGAACTTCACCACTCTTCAGTGTCTAGGAAGAAGGAGAAAAAGGGTAAAACTCAATTTCCCCAACAGCACTTGCAAAACTTGGCCGTGTTTTTACAGGTAATCAGGTGCACTGTTAAAGGTACAAGACAGCGCTGTTCCCCTGCACAGAGTGACATTGTTCCTCTCTTTTATACATTTCAACACAGTGTGTCTGTTAGAGCCCAAATAATGAAGTGTTACAACTGGGTACACGAAGTCATTACATTACTAAGTGTGTGAGTTACACCAGATGCGCTTTCCTTACTCTTAATTAGAGTGGCTCACTTACTTTCCAATTCTGCAATTTACAAGCAATTAAAATGCAAATGAGCATGGTGCTACCAGTGCAGGAGAGCTCCCCAATCCAGTCTAAGGAGAACTGCTACCAACAGACCAGCGCAGGCCCACAGCCCAGGAATTCCCTCTTCTCAGGATTTGTAGGTGGCTTACAAATCCCAACAACAACAAACACAACCCACCCATGATGGAACACCACAAGCACTGGTTGTGGCATTTTCAACACTAAAGGGAAACAACCCCCTCCTAACCTGCAGGTTACAGAACCTGCACTGTAATGTCTGACATCTGCTTTCACCTCAAGTGCTTTTAAACGGCTCTTCTGGAACATTTGCAATAATTTTTAAAAATAAACATGACACACATGTAGTCTCTGGGAAACAAGAAGAAGTTTCATACCATGATGTCCTTGATGATCTGTTGCACCAGAAACTCATTGGTGATCATATGGCTCCTGAGCTGCCCGTGCTGCATTAGTAAGCGAAGCAACTGAGCAACAACGGGCAGCTCTTCCCGACAGATCCTGCTCACTTGCAGGCTTTGCAGCATCAGCCTCAGTAACCGTGGCAGGAGTGCTAATGCAGAAATACATGATCCCCACAGCATATCCCTGAGAGGAAAAGATAATCAAAACTGAAATGACTGAGGACACACATTTCAAGGGTGCTTCTGTGAACTGGCTGCATGGCTGTACAAGGAAAGCTGCTTCTGTGGATTCAATCATACCAGCTGCATTCATCATAACTAATGGCAAAGCAGAAAATTCGTACCAGCAAATGCCAACCTTGAAAATATTCCAAAATTTTGTACAACACTGGAAAAAAATTAAGGTCCTGCCCTGGAAGCTACAAATTTTGCTTAACCTCTCACGCAGCACAATTTCTGCTTGATGCAGCTGCAAAGAGGTTTTTGGTTCAGTCATTTTTCAGGTACACCTGAATCTTTGTTTAAGATTCATAAGAAATTAAATATGGACTCGGCTCTTTGTGATGTGCAAGTCATCAAATACAGTAAGAGAAGGACTTTGGCTTCAAATAAATTTTCAGGAAGCTTTTAACAACTTTTCTGCATATGGCAAAGTCTGACCTGTTTAAAGACATATTTGCATTTCAGATGAATTCATTTGAATCTGTTATCTGTAGCTTTTGGGTTTTTTCAGTCAAATGGATTTGCAGTCTATGTAATGATGCCCGAGAAGTTTTGTTAAAACTGAAACATCAGATCAGTTAAGAGTACATACTCATAAAGCCAAATCCTTTGCATGGTGCTTTTCAATGTACCTAAGGAAGCTAAGGTTAAAGATTAAGGTATAAATATCCAACTTTACAAAATCAGGATGGTTTTGACATCCAAGTAGAAGAGTTTGAGATGAAGCCTTCTTCAGTTACTGTTTTAAGTAATTCCTGGTAACTTTGCAGGTGTTTTTCTTAAATCTACATACTGATTTGAAATAAGCAGAGGGACAGGAAAATAAACTCTGTGTGTGGAGGTATCCTTTCATCTCACATCTCTGAATATTTGTGGATGCAAAGACAGAGACAAGATGATAAGAAGAGCAGCTTTACCTTTTCTGTAGATGTTCTGCATCCTCTCTGTCTATAGTTAGCAGAAAGTACAGAAGACTGTAACAACAAGAGGCCAAGAACCTGTGCAGGTTTTCACTTATGATGCAGGCTTGATCCAAGAGCTTATTTATGGCACATAGAACAGATCCAGCTGTGCTATCAGGTATTACAACCAATCCAACCTGTATTAGAACGAGACAAAAAAACAACAACCCAAGTTAATAATTTTATAACAAAAGATCTTTTGCTGGGATACACACAAACCTAGAGCTTTCCTATGGTGACACTCAAACTCTACAGACCACTGCATTTTTTCAAATCCCTACTTTCCCAATAAATTGCTACCCATGCCAACAGAAGGTTAAATTGACATCTTCATTCCATCCCTTCTAAACAAACACTCATCTCAAACATATTTGAAAAACACAGCACTTGCTTTGAGCCTTGCTCTAAATGACAGTGCAGGCACAAACAATCTTCTGGGCAGAACAGGTCTTTCCTTTTAAGCATATATCATGGGACTGGGAAGGCCTTCTGAGTCTTGAAATGGCAGTGAGCAGTCACTGAGGTAGAAGGAAACTCTGATTTGTGCTACAGAAAGGAAAGCTTCTACTGGATTGTCACCAGGGTGAGTCTCCTTTGAAGCCCAACAGGAGTTTTAGGAATCGAAGTGAATCAAAGCTAATGAAATATATGGTGAGCCCAAAGCGGGGTGATGCTCTGATGTTGTTAAAGAGAGAACATCATCTTGAGTAAGGATTTTATAGGCACGATAAATAATTTAGAAAAAATTCTTTTTTGTGTAGAGGCAGTGAATTAGAAAGCAGTTTAAATTTTGAAGTACTATGGAATAAGTACCCTACATTTTTGTCTTGTAAAGCCATAAAAAAATCATGCACTGCTAGTGTGGCACCATTTACCTTTAAAAAACTATTTAAGGAGTTTGAGAGTAGCCTGATTTGCTCACCTGCAAGTACACTGTTTCAAGCTGACAGAGGGAGTTGGTTCACTTAACAAGGTCAGCTGTTTCTTTTAGCAATGTTCAGAGATAAGATCAATAGAGTACAAGCTACAGAAATGTGAAACGTATTTCATTCATACCATTACTTGTGAGAGATAAGAGATACAGAACAACTATGGGTTGAAACTTTCAAATCCTTCCAGCCTAAGACACTGGGTGTATTTCAAGGCCACAAGCACAGATTGCTATCCCAGCCTGACCCTGTGCACAAGCAGGAGGAGGATGATGATGATGGTCCTGCCTGACAGAAGGTGGGACTGCAGCTGTCACCACGACCCTGCTGAATACTGCAGGACACTGAGGCACCAAACAATAAAAACCAATTATGATCTTCTGGATCAACCACAAATAAGAAATAATGGCAGTGATAAAGATGGATATAAAGAACCATCCTGAAGACCAACTGAACCAACACTACTGATGGAATGTGCTGGTCAGCAGTCTGGAACATAACGTGAACAGAGACATTTCAATTTATACAAATCTTATTTGTGTATCTCCAATTTATACAAATCTTATCTGAGGCTGCTCAGATAAGTTCCCTTATAGGATATTGCCTCCATGGTGCCTTTGCTCCCTGTGAGGTGGCAGCAGCCAGTTGGAGACCTTGGGCAGTAGCCTTGCCAACCATAAAAACCCACTTAACTCTTTGGTCTCAAGGGGACAGGGCACTAGAATATATAAGCCTTTTCAAAAGCTGATTTAAGTCAATACCCATCCCCAAAAATCCAGACTATGGTTATAGGTAAGCTACTCCCTACGGAAGCTTTGGTCTGGTAACTTCTCGGTATGGCTCCATACAGGGAATTACAGACATTTCTTAGATCACAGAACCACCCTGACAGGAGGGCAGATGCAGACCCTGTGGTCCTCCTTCTCATCAGGCAGCATCACAGGGAACTACAAATTCTGTCCCTGACTATTCTGTTACCCAGCCATCTCCATCCTCAGCTCAGGCATGTTCAGGATTAGAAGACAGGCTGTAAAACCCACACAATGGGTAATCTCAGAAGGGACCACAGTGGGTCATCTGGTCCAACCTCCCTGCTCCAACAGGGTCATCCCAAAGCACATGGCACAGGATTGTGTCCAGACAGTTCTTGATTATCTCTAGTGAGGGAGACTCCACATCATCTCTGGGGAATGTGTTCCAGGGCACAGTTACCCACACAGCAAAGAAGTTCTTCCTCATATTCAAGTGGAGCTTCCCTGAGCATCAGTTTCTGCCCATTGCCTCTTATCCTACTGCTCAGCACCACAAAGAACCCGGCTCCATCTTCTTGGCATACTTTAGATAGTTACATACATTGATGAGGTAAAAAACCTCATCCAAAGCTGCTGGTCACTCTTTTGAAAAGTAAACCAAACCATGAAATGTTCCATTTATGGCCGAACTACCTTGAACACAAGCTGAAGTATTCACAAATCTGAGAAAAATTACTCGTAAGTTTAGCTACCCACAGTTATTACGTATTTTTTAAACTCACCCAAATCTTGTCTAAAGCTTTTCCAAATGCTGAAATTACACATGAAATATATAGGATAAGTGGATTTGAGGATTAACGAGACTGTTAGCAAATTTATCACAAGGAAGTTTTAACATAGAAGATAAAATGGTACTTACCAAATATTTACAGATGCCAGTCTGGAGAATATCAAAACACTGACTTTGTGAAGGTATAGTGGACAAGCTGTGACAGATCACCTGTTTTAATAAAACAAAGTTATATTTAAGCACTCCAAATGCAACCAGCAATCACTCACTGCGCAGTCATACTTTGCTGACAAACCTAAATTCAAAGTACCTACAGGGACACATAGCAGTTTTGTCTCAAAGTACTGATTCTTTACAGTGTATAAGAGTAGCGTTGTCAACATAAATTGTTCAGTGCTTAAAGAGATGATGGTCTACACCATTAGGTTTTTTGGGAAAAGGTCTCTGCATTTTATCTGTGTGACAGAAGGCCAAAAATACTCTATCAAACTAGAGTGGCCCACCAAGCCTCCAAATGCCTTTCCTCAGAGCCAGAGAATTTCAGAAAACAACTTCCCAAATAACTGCATCATGCATGAAACAGAGGGATCAGAGTGGAACCGAAAAATAAAAGAGAATGTAGAAAAAAATCCATTTCCAACTTATTTTCCTCTACAGTGCCAAAAATTTCATGTTCAAAAATGTTACAAAATGTAATACTACAACGGGAAATCTGCATAAAACTTTCTGGGGCTCATATAATCAGGCACAAGCAAACTACCATGAAATGTCAAATGTCTCTTGGATAGGGTAAAGAAACCACAGCTCCAGCAGAACTGCTAGTAAGCTATACTGCAATCCTCAGTACATGGCTTTCTCCGTTCCTCTCTTCCTTCCCATCTATTCCAATAATTTGCAAACTAGTTGGAGAGCTTGGAGGCCCTCTCTGTTCACATTCACTGCTTATCTCACCAGAGTGGCAACTAAAGCCTCCAGATAAGCCAACGGGCACAGTACGAGTGCATTATCAGACCTTGAACAAGAGTGCTGTCCTACTAAGGACAAGGAAGATGGAAGAACCAATACATGAGGAATGGAATCTTCTCTTTGTGCTTAAGGGGAATCAGAAAATAGCAGGATCAGATGGTTGAAGGATGAAAGAATTTAAGTCCATGAGTTTTACAAATATCTCGACTAAGCAAAACACATTCCTCCAAGACCCCTCATGACTCAAGATCTAAAGAGAACTTTCACAGGAGGATCTGACCTGATGGATTGAATTCCATGATGGTGTCTTGGTCTTGAGACTTCAGTTGAATCAGGGCAGGTTAAGACACCAAAACAAGAAATAATGACAAAATAGAATACATCAACCGTGTTGTGTCAAAAATCATAATCCACAACATTTGCAGCTGGAGGCAGGGAAAGGTTAGGGAAAGAACTATTAGCTTGAGGTCCTGTGGTATGAAAACCCAACCCTAATTTATGTGGATGCCCACAGTGGTTTAATCAGAAACAGCCAAGCAGCACCATTTGTGGTGATACAGAAGCGCACTCAGCTTTTTCCAAAATTACATGCCACACCTGTTTTTAGCCCTGCTTACACCAGCAAAATTCAGGAGATCCTTAACACATCTGCCTGGTGGAACATAACATTGTTGGGCTGTCAGGACATTGCTCATGTAATCAGCATCACAGGTGTAGTGCAAGTGTTTCATTTGACTAGTAGGACTATTTAAAAGACAATTTCATAGCAACTCTTGCACTGAATACCCTTACTATGCATTTACTTTATAATGAAACAATATTATTAAAACTGAGAACACCATCCTAAATATAGTAGGGCTTTTGTACACTGCAATTTGAAAGTGATAAAATATTAAGTACCCTGGAATATTCCCAAGAAATCCACTCAAAACATCTGTGTTATTAGCAATGTCAAGGAATAAAGTCAAGCTGCAACAGAGGTTGTTACTGAGGACTGTCATGTCAAGGACAAACTGTGACACCAATCTGACCTGGCATTTTAATGAGCAGCACTTACACAAAAGGTAAAGCTGCACTGATGAAATCTGTCGGATGACAGCTCCAAGCTGAGAAACCCTGCCAAGGCAAGAGGACTGGACTAACCTATGGAAAAGATCGCACAGGTTTGATGAGTAACAGCTACAGAAAAAATTCAGTGAAACAAAAGTGGTGGGTCATGCTCGGAGACTGATAAAAACTTCTGCATGCAGCCATGAGTTTTACAAGTTGGAAATGAGGAGGAAATTCTGTGAGTAATAGCTGACCACAAGGTGGTTGCGATACAACCACAGAACAGGCAAATGTTACTGCAGGATGTAAAGATTAAGATAATCCCAATAGAAGTGATCAGACAGAATGAGGATCATCTGTTCAATACTACTCTGTAAGATCTTAGAATCAGACCATTTCTGACATATTGTGCAAAGTAGGAGCCACTCATTTTCAAGAAAGACAAATTCAAACCAAACAAGACACAGAAAAATTGCACAAAGAAGGGAGATCCTGTCTTACAGGTGTCAGCGCAAAGAACTTAACCTGCCTGGGCTAGCAAAATGACACCCAAGAAGAGATTTTATTGTCACTTACAAAGTGGTGAAAAACACTGCAGGAGAACAAACGTAACCAAACAACAACTAAACATAACAATGATCACGGCTGGCTGGGAATGCAGATGAGATGGAAATTGGGATGGATGATTATGAAAGGGGGAAATGCAGGAGACATTTGTTACTCATAAGACAGAGCTTAGGCAGTTTACAAAGGGGTTTGCCATATGCTTGTGAGCACATCACACCAGACACAGTCTGCCAGAGAGATCCCTTTTGCTTCAATACAGACTCACAAACTAAAGACCTTGAAGGCAAATCCACCAGGCCCACCTGGCAAACTACGGTTTCATTGTTAATATTTCACCCTTAGGACTATGTCCCTGGAGCAAGCCCACCATCCACTGAGGCTCTCCCTGAGAGGACAAGTGGTAGGAGCATTTCATTACAGCTACAATACACCCACACTCAAGATTCTTCCTGAACTGGCAAGGAGAACAGGCATAGCACTGGACAGCAGCATATTTCCTTAGAAGGGTTGTGGTAAAGTACAAGTTGATTTTTCAACCTTTTAGATCTTTCTCACCCTCAAACCAGCACCACCATTCCCTACATCAGTTCTGTTTTCCTGCAATTAAGTGGGAGAGGCAATTCTTTTCAATCCCATAAATTAAATCCTGCTTGAAATGGCTTTCATACCAAATGCCTGTTATAAAAAGTGAAACTGAAACGTTTTTAGACATGGAAATGAAAGGAAAAGAAAACTTAATTATCACATGAAAATTAGTATTTTCCCTGACAATTTATTTTCCTTAGGCAAGGTTTTGCATGATGTTTAATTTCCATAATAAAATGTCACAGCTGATTCATTACATTACATTTGATTAGCATTTATCACATTTTTGGCACATTCATAGATTGATTTTGGACTAAAGCCAGAGTAGTTTTGTTTCAGAGCAATCCTGAAGTGAATGGACTGAGAACAGGCATTTTTGGTCAGGGAGGGGTGGGTTTTCTCTTTTTGAGGCGAGTATTTTGTTACAGGTTCGGCTTAGGCTTAGACATTCTGTTGGGTTTTTTTTCCCTTTCTTTTAAATTTCTTTTGAATGTTCAGTTGAATAAATTAACCTAAAGAAAAGCATTCTCTTAAACACAGAGTTTATCTGTTAGCATTATGCAGTAAATGCTACAGGCTCTGTAATCCACTGGCAGGTTGTCAAACCAAACCCTATTGATGAGACAAGGCAAGGTACCCAGCACAGCCACGAGCCACAAAACTGCAGCAGGTTCCCTGCTGGTGCTTTGGGATGTCATTGCAACAGGGACCTCCCTGCCTGCCACACTGAAGACAAACTCCAACAGCAGCCAACTAAAACAGGGAAGAAAAAAACCACCACTACCAATGAACCACCACAAACCAAAAGAAACAAACAAAAAACCCCAAACAAACAAATAACAAAAAAAAAGGCTGGAAAGGCCCCCAGGAGCACAGCCTGACCCAGGTTTTTTGGAGATCCTGACACCATGGAGTATTTTACTTCAACTGGATGAGTTAAAAGCATTTTTACCACTGATAGCCACCCTAAGTGACTGACAATGCATTCCCAAACAGGCTTTTCACAGTTCTAATGTAAAATCAGAGAAATTCATCAGTTTAATGGTGTTCATCTCGAAGACGCTCTCGCCTCCAAAAGACAGTGTTGGCATGACCCAAGGAAGCCCAGTCTCAGTGTGAGCCCTCACGGCAACAGGAACAAGCACACCTGATGAAGCGAGACTAATGTTTTGTTCATTATTGAACTGTTCCCACTCCCTCAATGCTTCCCGTAACACGACAGAATCCTGATGCAAAGTCTCAAGGAAACTACTATCAGCAACTGTCCAGAGAAAATTTTCGTATTATTTCAAGTTTAATCATGCTGCAAAGTACTCTTTTTTCAAAGAAAAAATACTCACCTTCCTCTGAAGACACATACAAGCATGAGCACAGAGAAGCAACCCAAGCAAGCAGGAAAGATAATGGATCAAGTATTTTAGCAAGCCTCTGTGTGGAGTCTGACCAAAGGCAGTTCAGACTCCCTGGGAAGTGATTTTATTAAAAAAGAAAGTTGGTGCACACCAGATACTATAACCTAAGGTGAACTTTAAAATATATTTTTCAACTCACATCGACATGCACCTCAAACACGGGTAACTAAAATGTAACAGGCTGTTCTGCAGTGAATTCCCTAGCCCTTGTGAAATGCCTGTTTGGAGCAGGACTGTATCCAGTGTAACATGTTAGTGCAGAGCGTAGAAAACGAGAAGTTTTCAGGTGATGGGGCAGGCAATGAAGCTTGGCGTCGGAAGCTTGGCCAGCTCCCCCGAAGCACCCTCGCTTATCAGACACTGTACTCCCCTGACAGGTGCTGCTTCTCTTTCTGAAATAAATTGATTTGACAGGGCAATATTAACGGTGCCCTGAGTTGTTGAGAAAGCTGCATACAACAAGAGATCTTTGTTCATCTGCCTTGGGTAAGCTCACAGGGGCGGATGTGAAAGGTATTCCTGATTCACTGACTCCAGAAAAAAATACCTGAACAAACTCCTCCATAAAAACCTCCACATGAAACCCCTACACATTCAGAACAAAACAAAACCTAAGTTAAAAAAAGAAACTGCCAAAAAGGAGAAACAGAGTCTGCAGGAGAACATTGCACAGGTGAGCAACAGGGGAAAAAAACCACACTATTATTGGGCTAATTTTACATTCAGGGTAGCTTATTTAAGAATTACAAATGCTTAAGAACATATATGGTGTCCCATATATTGATAGAGTTATTTCCAAAGACTTAGAAGAATTACGACATACAGTTCCTGTCCTATTGCTGGTCAGAAAGACCGTAACTGCAGCACACAAACTCATCTTGCATCTGCTTACTGTGGTGCTTGCCTGTCTGCAGGATCCTTGGCTGTGGCACGGGGTCTGATACAAAATCTATATTTGAGAATCAATTAAACTAAGTGAAGTTATCTTTATTTGCCACTGGACACAAACACCTGAACGGCAAGCACCACAGCTCACCTCCGGTGCAACAATTTGATCGTGTGTGCAAGTCTGGGTACCAGCAAGATTTGGTTCCACGAGGCAAAGAACTATGAGCTAGAGACAATCCCATCAGCTCACTAAGTGAGGAGCATTTCTGAAAATACTGTTATCAGCAAAACCAGGTTTTCAGCTAGACAGCTAGTGTGCTGTCCAGCAGCAGACAAAGCCATACCGGAAGAACATCACAGGTCGGGTTCTCCTCTCAGAGCTATCTTACTAACAAAATTCAAAGAAAGGACACCACAAAACAGCTTTTGTTTCATCGTTCTGCAGCCACAATATGCCCTTCTTTCACAGCTCTGCAGCTTCCTCACAGCTATAAAATGTCACCACAGCCAATTCCTCCTCCTCTGGATGCCTCCTCGTCCTACATGCAGGACGGTCAAAGAACATCTGATGCTGAAGTCTCCAAATTCACCTGCCTGCCTCTCCTTCAAACAAAAGGGCTTGAAAACACAGAGAACCCTACACTTAGCTCTTGTTCCACAAAGCCTGTCTTTCTGAGCAAATTTAGGTTAGGTATCACAAGCCAGGATTTGAATATAAAGCACAATACACAGTACCTGTGGAGTGGTAAATTCACGCTAGTTATGTGCAGTAACGCTGCAGTGAGCTCCCAGCTCCGAGGTGTTACAAGATATGCTGGAAGTATACCATGCAGCTACAGTGGAGCACTGGCATGAAGATCAGCTTAAGTTTTCTGGAAGTTTGTTTTACTGTTTGTGTTTTACTGGCAGGGACTAGTTTTGGTGCTTTTTTGTTTGTTTTGAGTTTAAGTTTTACATTTTATGAAAGAGATCTTCGAAAAAGAGCTTTATTAATTTTAGGAGGCACTACTTTTACTTAAATGATTTCCCTTTTGTTTCTCTGGACTTTGCATTACTTTCCAAGAAAATAATTAATTTCACCTCTAAACAGTAAAGCTGGGATAGGTTGTAGCTTTACTGAACACTAATGGGCTTATACAGAATTTTTTTTCTTCCTTAAAGAAGATTAAAATTGTACCGTATTCCTAGTTTAGACAGAATTTTATTTAGAAGGACGTTTATTTAACCTCAGCTGCCTTTTCTTCCTAAAGTAACTCTAACCTGTAAATCTCAATAAAGAGAACAAGTTGAAATCTTTAAGGAACTTCAATTCAAAATCTGCATTGTAACAATTCTGGGGTTTTTTTGAAGCATTAATCTCTGCTTCAAGTTAAGATACAGCACTACAACACCACTGTTTACTTCTCAAGACAAACATCCTTGCAGGGCTTTTAATTTACATGCATTGACTTGCTCTCTTTATTGATTTGCTGTAATTTTTCATAGCATATCTGTGCAGATCCAGCCTTCCCAACCGTATTTCACGTACAAGACTTAACAGTTTTTGACATGGATTAGTGTATTACACTACATGCATCTCAAGGTTTTTGAATTCAAGTCTGCTTTTAAAAGCAGCTGACCTTCCCTAGTGTTTGCTCTTAAACATTTTAAACATTTGGTTGAATATTTTATTTCTTCAAGTCAGCTGTGTGCTCGATACAGCTCTGAAATCTCGACTTCAAGCAAGCCCTCAAATTATCATTTGCTTCCCCCTCTGAAATGTTCAACCGTCACAAACATCAAATATTACAACAGAAATTACCATGTATACACGGTTACCTTGTTAAACTCTTCATTTCTGTGGGCACTTTTTCATTCGATCCTGGCAGAGCAATTCAATTACAGGGGAGTGAACAATATCACTGACAAACACTATGGGCACAGTTAAAATGAGCCAAGGCTGAAGCTCTTCCCTCAGGCTGCAACCATTTATTCTGGAGTGCCATTTATTTCAGCTACAGGGGGGTGATTTTAAATAATTGGCTTTAACAAGACAGAAGTAATTTTAAGCAGAAGTTCCTCCAGAAAAGGAACCAAAGTTCCCACATTTAACATATCTTTCAGACAAATCATGAAGACTAACCTTTAGAGCTATGCAAAACAGCATTTAAAGAGACACTTTTCTGAAGCATTGCTCCTTAACAGCAAATCACCACTATTTAAAAGCTTCCACAAAAAAATAACAGGGTTTCAGATTGCCGTGATTCCAATTACCACGCTCCAATCAAAAAAATAATAATTTACAAGTAGTATCCATCTCAAAACAGATTTTGTTACAAACTACCTAACAGCATTAGATCCTATCAGAAGCGCATTTGTTACTGTTATCCACATGCTACCAGGTGCCCTGGCTATAATAACACTCCAGAAGTCCAAACTGCCGTTTGAAAATGCCTCAAGTTATTCTTTTCCTTTCCAGAACTTGCCCTTTCTGCAGAGGCACACCGTTTTTCCTCTTGCATCTCTGGCATCCATATGTTATATGTTATATGTGAAATTCCCTCTTATAGCTCTTTACCCTTAAAATAAGGCATCACCCATTGCACAGCCAGGGACAGGAAGCTGGGGCTGCCTTCCCCTGCACTTGGAAACAAAGTTGAGCAATGAGCAGTAAGACCAACAAGCCGTGGCCTCCTACAGAGTCACACCTGGGACCCTTCTTCAGTCCCACAACCCCAGTTGCTCCTGCCCCACAACCCCCTACACCCCACAGGCCAAGCGACAGCCCCTGCAGGCTGGTTGCTGCCAAGCAGGATGCTGGGACAGAGTTATAAACCACCCTGTGCTAATCTAGAGCGTTTTTCCTCTTCCACCTGCTTATTTCCATAAAACTTATGGGGAATTAGTATTTGCAACTTTATTCATTTCAGCAGAGAGCTAAAAACTAACAATGGTTTATACAGAACTAGAGGTGGAAGAGATGAAAGAAGACGGTGGAAGGACTAATAGGAATCCGATCACTAGTCTCATTTATTGACAGGAAACCAGGCCATCGAATCCTAATTCCATCAGAGTTCCTTTTTTCTTTTCATCCACATTAACATACTTTTCCATTGAGAGGAAATCCTGAATTACAACTACACAATGAGAACTCTTAAACAAACAATTCTCAACATAGAGTAGAGGCCTGGTCTGCAGCCAACAAGCACTGTTCTCATTTAGCAGGTATTTAAAATTACTACAAACATTTTGCTTAACATTAGAGCATCACCATAAACTTCCTTATCCAGCAAGGGAAGAGATGAAAGGTTAGCATTCAGAAGCTCTGCACTCTACCCAGTCCCACCAAAAGCATGACTAATTCAAGCTGGGGTTTATTATTTCCTGTAGCACTGTATCTAAATAAAGCAATTTTCTGCCACAGCTAAAATATTTTGACTCCAGAATTCTACCACACCTTGAACTATGTCCACTTGGAAGAAAGTAGTCTCCAAACCTACCTCCCTCAAATTCAACGCACACAGAACCCTCATATCACACTGTCTTTCAAGACACCCTAGGAGAGCCTCATGATTTGCTGGCAGTTTTTTTCTCCCCAGAGCCTGAAACTCTGGGGTTTGCTTTTTTGGTTGGGGTTTTTTTTGTTGTTGTTGCTGTTAAGGTTTTTTTTCCTTTTGAGAGCAGATTAGTTTGTTCAGTACCTAGTGAAAACTACTTGATCTACAAAAAGTATTTGCGTGCAGCTCGTGACAAATCTTGAATGGAAAGATTTTTCCCAAGCCAGCCTTTTTCTTTCTTTTTTCTTCTTTACCTCCTTGGTTTTAAAAAATTGTCCAGACTCCAAATCCCAAGTCTTTTAAGGACTACAGTCCCCAGAATAATTTCTTCACAAACTGAGCGCTATATAGAATATTGGTGAACATGTTTGAGGCTGGAGATGGTACTCACACAAGGAAAATATAAAACCCCCTAAAACTTAAAGAACACAGTGCTGTATTAGATATTTAAACACAGAGAAAAAAAGTAATCTAAAAGCTGAAGAGCTTCAGCATGGTTTTGTTTATATATCATGTATCTATGGCTGCATCTGAAATCAAAACCAGGCAAGTGAAAAATGAATGGAATTCTGCAACTCATAAAAGGAAGTTGTTGCCTCAATACCAGTGACCTCTTCTCATTGTAACACAAACAGATATGCCACCATTATTACCAGATCAGAGGCAAGAGGAAAGAATATATTTATTTTTCTCCAGTATGAAAGTAAGCTCCTGAAGAGGTGCCCCTACTTTTTTGTTCACAAAATTCCATGGGAAAAAAACTAGTAGATCTGGGGGAAACACCCCAATCAGCATTGCAGTACCTGGCAACCCTATAATGGGAGCAGTTCGACTTTTAGATCAATGTAAGTGTAAGAAACCTACCAAATAAAAGAAAACAACAAACCCTACTCATACTGTGGATCTCATTATGTCTAAAAAGCAAAAATAATGAAGAGATTTGTTGATGGTGAAACAAAAAAGATTTGGTTTTTTTCAGAAGGAGTTTTCAACTAATCAACTTTAGGTATTGAATACCTAAAGCTGGAAGGAACACTCTCGAGTCCCTCTAATCCAATGCTCCTGCTCAAGTGGAGTCACCCAGGGCAGGTCATCCCACATTGTGTCCAGCCTGGTTTTGAGTACATCCACAGATGGGAACCAGAATGTCTCTAGGCTATTTATTCCAGTGTTTGACCAGCCTCACTGGGAAAAAGTTCAGAACTCCCTTTGGTTAAGAGCCTGCCAAAATCAGGTGGGTCTAGGTCTCATCCTTCTTCACACAGATTTTTGATGCATAGCATTTTTGCTCCTATCTTCTCTTTCATAGTCTCCAGAAAAGACTTCAGGCTGACACCTAAGTGCAGAAGTAGTGCAGTGCTCCACAGGATGTCCAAATCATCTTTCATTTCTACCCAAGGATATCCAGCTCTTTGCTTAGTGACCACCATCCCCTTCTGACAACCTGAGAGAGCACCTTGTATCTTTCCTGAGAAAAGGTACTTCAACAAAAGTGAGTCTCAAGTTTCTGAAAATACTGACTCTTCTTGATAGCACCAAAACACTGAAGATTGTGGCAGAAGAAACTCAAACTCGCAACCAGGAACCAAAGGCACAAAAAAGAAATCAAATTACTTCACTTTTCCCTGTGTGAAAATAGTCCTATTTCACTGCCAACTTTGCAAGATCTATGGAATAGAAGTAAAAAGAGGAAGGAGAAGACATTAGAGGTGACATTTTCAGAAACAGGTAAGGTGTACATAAATCCTTCAGATGCTGTATTGGGATTATGCTAACTCTGAGAAACAATTACTTTGGTGCATTCACAGAGGAACAGGACATGGAAAGAGAGCACTTGGATCTTTCCATACTGGAGAAAGATATTTTGGTGAGAAAACACTT
This sequence comes from Oriolus oriolus, assembly GCA_013400235.1. Classification (NCBI taxonomy): domain Eukaryota; kingdom Metazoa; phylum Chordata; class Aves; order Passeriformes; family Corvidae; genus Oriolus; species Oriolus oriolus. Next base: position 323,775 of record VXBT01006368.1, read on the forward strand.
CATTACTGTTGAGAAGAGACAAAGCAAAACAAATTAGGAAGTTCAACTGCTCCACAGGCCAAATGACTGAAGGCAGGACACCTAAAAATGTCAGTGTCAGTCATGGTACCAAACAATAGCCTTGCTTAAAATACCTTCTAATACATAACAGCACACATTCAGTGTCTATCTCAGACTACCATCAGTTTCAGTACATTATCAGTTAAACACTATGAAGTAGGAAACATCAACTATATTGCTTTCTTGAATGAAAAGCATACAACTAAAACCTTCTGTTTCACCCTTCTTTCTGAATTCAGGACTATGATTTCCATAAATACTGTCAAACTGGCATGTCATTAAAACATGATTTCACACCCTTAAAGTCGTTTCTGGTGAGCTAAACAATAAAAAGAGTTCATGCAGAAACACAGCTAATGCACCTGTTTTGAATAGAATCTGGTGGCTCAAATCCCTTTAGAACCAACAACAAAATTAAGTTTTCAGCTCTTATGATATTAGGTACTGAATTCAGAGTGAAGTTTCTAATCCCAGCATATTTTAGTTAACTAATCAGGAATTATTCTAAATAATGACCAATGCCAACTGAATATTGCTTCCAAGTTCAAATTTAATTTAATGCAAGTGCTTTTTAATTAATAGTGGCACTTACTCTCCAGGAGAACTCTTTATAATTAGTATTTTTACTATTAATTTGTTTTTGAAAGCCAAAACATATTGCTGGTCCTAGTATTATTAGTGCTTAATAATTCCCACCAAGGTTTCTACCAATCTTTTCCTTAAGTATTGCTTTGCATACCACGTGTCTGAACATTCAATTTCTAAAGCAGCTTCCTTCAAAATATTATCTGATGGCTGTAGAAAAATGTTGGCTGTTCAACAGCTTTTATATTTTTCATTCTTTTTTCAACTCAAATCACGACAGGATTTAAGCATCTGTGGGAAAGGGATGGAGAGCACTCAGAGTTTGTATGCTGTCATTCAGAATTAGTGTTGATGTATTACCTCTGTCACAGCCCAGTGGTGTAAAAACTGGTCCAGATCAGTTAGGTAAAGACGGATAGGTGAAAGCTGTGTCTGGCTAATGTGTGGTTTTCCTCTAATGCCCTGGAGACTAGTCAGCTCCTCTCTTGAAAACCCTGGGGAAGAAGAAGCAGTACAACAGTATCACAAAACAAGCCAAACAGTGTTCTACTTTAACAGCATCTCTGACAAACATTCTTTTACATTATGTCAACATAACAATTTTTTCTTAAAAGCTCTTGCTTGGTATTATAAACTAAGGATATCAAAGTACAGATTTTGACTTTTGACAGAAAACTAAAACATTTTTAAAACCCAATAATACTATAATGTGATGTATAAAAAAGTGTAAGAGGCCAGTGTTATACTATTTTCAATATATGTATCTTTAAAAAATAAAAATGGGTATAATGCAAAATACTTCATGTGTTCACATTAACTCAGTAACCTCAGTAATAAATAATATAACGTCAGGGTTTAAAAAAATTTCATTTGGCTTATTATTTCTAGACAGGTATTAGATGTTCTAGTAAAACAGGATGACTACACCACAAGAGTTATTTGGGCTTTTCTTTCATTTTCTCTGCCATCAGTTCAGCACTCTTTTTACCATTTTAGGAACAAAAATGTAATTTTTGAAAACAAAGTAGCTGAGCATTATAAATAACCAAGGTGGTGAAGAAAACACACTGTTCTTTATCACAGCACAAGTTAGTGGAAGTTATTTCTTAGCAATATTATGCCATTTTAACCACTGCAACTTCCCACAGTTGCATCATCACAGAATACAACTATTTTTATAGCTGAATAAGAAGAGAGTAGCAGAAGTAGCTCTGCTCACATGCTGACCTTGGCCAGCTCACTTTAACGTACTTTGATTACTTTATTCTGATGGAATGTTTTTAATAGCGTAAGCACGTTCACAGGAAATCCCAGAGGCACTCATTTATATTGTTATGAGCCAATAAAAGGCATTTACTTCAAGCTAGGAAAAAAAATCTTGCTTATGTCAGATGCTGAATTTAGGTTTTCCTCATACTTTCCTAAGAAAGTTGCTAGCCCAAACGGAAAAGTGTAAAAATAGAGTGTCAAAAATCAGATCAAGAGAATAAAGGGTATCTCATATCAAAAACATATAACAAGGTTAGAATTACTTTCAGGAAGTACTTACTAAACCATTTATTCTAAATTAAATTCAGTAATTGACTATCAAAACAAATTTCATTTTGTTAATTCTGAATTATTCATATGGATTACCTATAAGGGTTGAAAACAAGAAGCTGAAATAGTCCACATCATTCACTGAATTATCCTGCACTTGGCACTTCCAGCCTGCAAAGGATGATCTACACAAAACCAACAGCAGACAGTTTATTAAAAACCATATAATTAAGAATTCACAAACTACCTGCACAATGCAATCAATTAGCATGCCTAAATTGTTACAGTTTTAGCATTCCTGTTTTTAACTGTTGTTGTTAGAACAGCATTTTAAATAGCTTGAAAACCAGAACTGGCTCTTTTAAAGACAAGCCATACTGAACTTTGTACCGCTGTGTGGGCTTAGGTTGCTAAGATGATTAAATTACTGAGATAGTAACTTTTCATTAATACTGGTATAATCTTTAGCACAGTGATGACACAGTAAATTAATTTTATTTCCCTTACTTGGTAGAAGTCATTATATTACAAATGCTGGGCTCTATTTTTCATTATATCCACTACTTTTAACACAGCTCTTGACATGAACAACAAACCCCATCTGAAAGCAGTCTCAGCATCTCCTTCAGAACTGCTGAAGCTATTAAACACAGCTAAGCTAAAAACTTGGTTGGAGATTTAGAACACAAAAAGGAGCAATACACAAAGGAGCAAACCCGTTATCAAAGCTGTCTGACACTTCCCTTCTCAAGGGCAATCTGGAACAAGTGGAGCACCAGCCTACTCAAATTAGAAGCCAGTGCTTGTGGAAACTCACCGCAAACAGACACCAGTGACCACCTAATGGCACAGGTCTGGCCCATGTACCAGTGCTGAACCAGGAGGAAGCCAGAAGCTGGGAAAAAGGACATCTCACACATGCTTTCCTCAGAAGGCTGCAGCTCAGACCCACATCACATTATGCAAAAATGCATATTATTCAAATTGCCTTGTATGCCACTTTTGGCACTGGCACTACAGACTATGGATCTTTGCTGTAAGAGATTGCTGCTTTCCACTCTTACAATCTTGTGAAATTTCAGAGCTTCTGAATGCAATTTCCCAAGCCAACTATCTGCCTCAGATCTCTTTTTTTTTTTTCCTAATTTCTCTCTGCCAACAGCCAAAATGGCTTAGCTCATGGGTAACAAAATTCTGGAAAGCCTGTTATGCAGGAATTTTTTACAGCTCCATGTTTTGGGAGCAAAAATATCGAATTTGCAATACCTTTGTGCCAGGCATATACATTTTGCCACCCACGAAAATCCATCCATAATATTTCAGCATCCACAAAAATGACAGCTAGAATATGCACGTGTCTGGAGTTACTCAAAAAGAAAGGAGAAAAACCACAGAATTTCGGAATTTCTTTAAATTAAAGTAAAAATTCAGGATTCCATCAGACTACCATGTAGGATAGTTAATTCTAGTGAGGGGAAATATCATAGCTAGGGGAGAGAGCACAAAGTAATGCTTTATTAAATAAAGCTCTCACTTCACATTGAGTTCTTAATGCCTGGCAGTATGGATTTGCCGTATTTCAGGTGATTTCAGCTGCACTTTGCAGTGCAGGCAGCTCTGCACGCTCCCTTCTGGTTCCAAGGAGGCCTTTGGTCCTGCCCTGAGGCCTGGCTCACTACTTCCTTCTCTTAACCCATAGTCTCTCAATCTCCCTCCAGCCCTAAGGCTGCTACTTGACCTCCAAGTTCTCCCGAGACAAATCCCTTGGCCATGGCCAAGTCTTCTCCCAAGAGAAAGGCGAATTTTTTCCATCCTTCCAAGGAGGTCCCAGTCCCATTCATTACAGTGTGGAAGAGACTTCACACATACTCAACTAAATCAGCAAGAGCTCTTGCCATTACTTCCCTACAAAAGGTGGATATTCACACAGGAATCATATCCATACACCAGAAGAGAGAGTGAAACCCATGTCCTATTCAGCACAGCAGAAGAATCTCCCTGAATCTGATGCAGAGGGACCACGAGTCTGACTTGAGGTCACTCGTTTTACCAAAATAAGCATTGAGGAGCATGGGGAGAGATTCAAGAGAGTGTAGGATTTACTAGACACAGAAAGTCAAACTGTGACGCAACCACTGAGCAAAACGGTGGGAATGCAAGAGGTTGGGAGAGATAACGACAGATGAGAAACTGCAAAGGTAATTAGGCAAATGTGAAAATAAATAAATCTTGGTAGGAAAAGAGAAAGAATGAACATGTGATAAGCTCCAGTTCAGGGAGTAGGGACTTGAATGACAAATCTTGTTAGAATCTGGTTTAAAATAATCAAATTAAAAATATTTTTCCATATTGGAAAAAATTCCATTTCCATATGCAACAGTTAGCAGATGCTTTGAATTCCTTACAATAGGACCAGTGTATGCAAGAATTTTACATAACCACCAGAGAAGAGACTGAACAAAAAGATTCACTGTAGGCTAGCAAGCAAAAATTGCAATAGGTTCAGGAGATCCCTAGACAGGAAAAATAATTCCAAAGCTTATTGCTAAACATCTGGAAATCAAACACTTCATCAGTTTTGTTTTCCCAGCCATCTACAAACTCACAAACAGGACAAGCATGTTAAGCATTCTAAGAGAACACCAGGCTAAGGGCTACTGATACAGACATAAGAAAGAGGAAGCAGAGAATCCCTGCAGTTCTGCCCTGGGAACATGGAAGCAGCGTAAGGCACAGAGCTATTAAATGGTTTAATGTAAGATTCATCTCTACAAGCAGAGCTACACTGAGTCACACACACACAAAATCAAGATCCCCAAAGTCAGATGCAGTTTACTTTTTTAGAAAGTGAAAGCTATTACATGCACAGAAGAAGCCTCAATGTTAAAAGAGCATTAAGGTTAAAAATAATCTAGCATTAAATTTAGAAAGTGACAGAGAAGGTTGCCTCTGATCTTCAGCTTGGCCTCTCTGTGCATACACCTTAGAGTATGATAATATTATGTGTCATATTTTCTCTAAAAAGAAAAAATCTGTCTCATTCAAATCATGGATGAATGGATCAATCAGGATTGCACCATGAAGGATAACATGGTCTGACCTGTCCCTGCCTTATTTATTGCATCATCTAGAATGTGCCCAGTGTATGAAGCATAATTAAAAAAGTAGAAGTATTAGCTCACAAATTCAGGTAGGTTATAGGAGATGCGAGATAAATATTTTTTAAAATTGGAGGACAGAAGTCAGTGGTAACACATTTTTTCAAGTATCATCAGATAATTTTTTTTCACTTTTGGGACAGAATAAGTTCACATTATTCATACTGGAAGCTTCTCTCGTCCCTTTTTTTTCTGCTAGTTATCCCTAGCCCTGCAACAGCTCAACAGTGATTAAAAGACTAAAACACCACTGACAGCTGAAGTATTTCTGAGAGCAGCACACAGACTCATCTGATCTCTACTTCTCCACTTGAACTTACAGTGAATTTGAGGTTAATTTTTTGTTTTCAAGACAGAAGATGTTAAGTACTCTAAAAAAATCAGAGCCCAAATGTTTCATACTGAATTCCTAAACTTACCAGGTACTTCTATGTACTTCTGTCTACGCTTTTTCCTTGCCTCAGTTCCTCATCTTTAAACTGGGAAGAATATCACCTTCCCATCTCCTGCAGCCATGAAAATTATTTGAGCACAACAAAAAACTTCCATGGGTGGGGACAGGGGAAGGGACTCCCTTTGTTTTCCAAGTGGGACATAACACAATAGAAAACATGGAGCCTCCTACTGAAACAGGGCCAAACTGTAACACGAAGTAAATGCTCCTTCAGTGCTCATGAGGGACTCCATACAGAATGTGGGATGGAAAAATAACATGAAATCATGTAATTAAAAGACCACATGAGAATCTAAGAGATACAATAAGTTACAACCAAAACCAATGTCTTTCTAATAATACAAACACAAACAGAGCAGCATTACAGCATAGAAGTTTGTTTAAATACAAGTTTAACCAGCTGTCATCACCTCAATTACCTTAGAACCAAAGTGCCTATAATGTAGATACTTGTTAAAGCTGCTCAATTTTGAAGTTCACATTAAAGGAAATAAAACATAAGATAAAGAACACAGAACAAGAGAGATCCAACTCTAGATGCTTATGTACTACAAGTACATTACAAATTTTTTTAAAAAATCTTAGTTTATTATACTAAGACTACCATGAATAATTAGGGACTGTGTACACTTTAAAAATGCGTTTCCAAGATGCTTATAAATTACATGTCAGACATCTGACTAAAAAAATTACCTGCTTTATATGTGGAAGAGAGGTAATAAGCATATTATAACTTCTTTTTTGAATAAATTATTACTGACAATGGGAACCTGTTATCAAACCGCACAAGTGAGACCTCTCCAGTCAAATAGTCCAAACCCACATTAACTATGATGAATTACATGTTGTAATTTCCATAAGGTCACCTACTCTCTGCGAGAACCTCTCTTCTGAGGTTTAGAATTGCACCTTTAGGTAACCTGCTCTGTACACCAAATGGTATTAAAAGAAAAGATGAATCTAATTAACTTAAAAATCACTGCTTCTCTTATTAGCATAGCAAATATTTCTCACTCAAAGCAAGTATGCACTGCATTCCTTTCATCACTTGCTGCAAAACTTTTCTTCTAACTCCACAGGGACTTCACTTTAGTTCATGCTGTTGTTATTTTCAGGTTGGCTGTATCACACAGCTGCAAAATGAAATAACTGCAGTTTCTGCATAAGTGGTTATTTCTCAACTGCAGACTCCTGTCTCTGTGCCTCCTGACCTAAACTAGCTACCAACTGATATATGGTTCTGGTTTAAGGTGTTGATTTTGGCTTATACAGCCATAAGGAGTCTTTGGGTAATTTAGAGGTCTCTAGTAGAACTCTGGTGAACCTTGCTGCAGTCATTTTAGAAATTATCCTTCCACTTGTCCTCCTGTAAAACACACTGCTCAAACTCCAGCTCAGACAGCAATGCACTTGTCTAGCACTTGCTAAGCAAGTTTTCCTTAGAATTTGGATTGGGGTTGGGTTTTGATTTTATTTTTTTAGCAATAAAATTGAAAAAATGTTTGACTGATTTCAACCCTGAGTTCAGTCTCCAAGTGTTTTAAAAGTAAAACATGAAAAACCAAATGCAAGATTCACAGTTCTTCTGAGGCATTAATACTATCACCCTTTTGTTCATAAATGTGAGGGTTATAACACTCAAGAAGTGCAAGGTCAAGGGTTTGTGTTTTCTATTCAAGGAAAATAAAATCCAATTCCCTCACCTCCCAGGAAAATGCTCCCAGCACCATAACTGGGAATATCTAGTGCAGAGCATTCTCGAAGCTTTACAGAATTATTTGAATATTGGCAAGACAAGAGCCTGAGATACACAACTTGTACTGTAATAAGTGATCCTATTTTAAATTGATTTTACCAACCACTGATCACAGATTTAAACCAAGCCCTCCCACAACTGTTTTTTTTAACTTTAGCTTACAAAATCATTGTAAAAGGAGTTTCCCTTCTATTTCTTTCACTTACACTTCTGTTCTGCACAGAACATTAAACAGTCATAGGCACAGTCAGTAGCTGATTCACCAATTTCCTGAAAAAAGCCTAACTGCATTCTAGGCCTCAACTCTGTGAAAATGTAATAACATTTAATAAAATTATTAAGTATACATCCTCAAAATAGTTCAATGACTAATTCACTGTGCTAGGAAAGAGGAAATCAATCTCCACTTCAGATGAAGACAGTGAACACAGACTTTCTACAACCTCAGCAAGTGCTTTAACCACCAAGATACTATTATTAATTTATTGTTAAATTGTCCTTCAAACACATCAGGAGCAGAAAACTTCCCAAGATTCTGTACACCTAGCAGACAACCACTGCACAAGAATAGCCTTAGCCTGCTTGATTGTCATAGGACAGCAGCTACAGGGACTGTGCCCATCTCTGATAATCAAAGAAACTGTGCTGGTTTTCCTCAAGATAACCCGTTTTAACCTCAGCTGCACAAAATATTATGGAACCCAACAAACCAGAAGGGAATTATCAGGATGAGATGGCATTCACCTTGCAAAAGAACTCCAAGGGAAAGCAAGGAAGGTTCCACATTCCACTGTAACATCAGTGCCTGCACTAGGGAAATTAATACACACTGCAACAATGGATGAAATGAGCTGACATGTGAACACCTGTGTCATGCTTGGGAACAGACAGAATGGTTTCTGAAAGAAAAATTTTTGCATTATGTGTCTCCTTGAAATCTTGTTAATGGTAGCTGCACATGAATATGGAAGACCCTATAACACTTAGAAAAAAAATTCCTTAGAATTTAGAACATAGAAAAAAATCTAAGCAACCCCAGAGTAGGAACAAAGGTCCTTATATCAAGAGATAATTGGTTTAAAGGCAGGAGATGGTGGGTAGAACTGATCAGCTCATATGCTAGAAGACAGACATCACTGGAGGTTCACGTTCACTTGGCCATGGTGGCTACTGAGGAACAACCCAGAAAGAGATGACAGAAGTCCACAAGCATTCACGTTATTTAGTATACCAAAGTACTCAGAAGTGTACAGCTAATCAAAGTTACCCTGCCTTTTTTTGGTCTCTTGATGAAGCAATTCGGTCATTTTATCTGCCTAACAGTGAAGATGACACACCAGCACCTCCCACATTCTGTTGTTCTGCAGCTCATCAGGACACAGCTGAGCAGCTCTTTTGGCATAGCCAGGAGTTCAGTTAAGGCCTTGGAAATATGAGAAGCAAAGTGCTTCTTCCACAATAGCCAAAATAATCACACTGCAACCAAGGATCATAAAGAATTGTTTCCACTGAATGAAACAGGGTTGAGTTTTCTTTTACAATCCAGGGCTACAGATATGTAGGACAGCAGCCCTTCACCACTTGCGAATCTTCCATTGTGATCAACCAGACATTATGTTGAGAAAAAAATCTTTACTGATACACTGATACTGTAGAGAAAAGGCTTCCTTGTTTCTTTTGGCTTCCTATTTTTATGACCCGTGCTACCTATGACCTCTCAATGCAGCAAGTTTAACATCAGCCCAGAGTTTATCTATCAACACAGAACTGTTCAGCTACTGATCAGTAGGCATCAGAAGCGGGAGACTTCCACACAGATACTGCAGCATCCTTCCCTTAGCTCTAGAAGACCCATTCAAATCCTTCAGCACCCTGCCCAGGGGTCACTGTCTGAGCCCAGAAACACTGCTCTGCTGATAAAACCACGTTGGGACAATACTGTACAAGTGTGTCTGCTAGCCAGCCTTCTCACAAGACTGTTACGAACTCTTCACATCTTACAGCCAGCCAGCTGTGTAATGATAGCTGCATTGTCTGACTGCCATTTAGAATAGTGCTTGCATGTAAAAACACCTGTCAAATAATGCATCACTTATGGAATGACCTATGAGTGTGGAAAGTATGTTACAATACATCCCAAACACTCCCATATCATCATTGTCAGGAGCTGCGTGTGCATAAGCACAAAAACACACCAAAAGGAACAAAATCACATTCAAGTACCACACCACGACTGTTGCACCTTAATGGAAGAAAAAAATACAACATTTTCTCCCAGTGTAGGCATGTACTTGCTCTTCTGTAAAACATGTTCCTTTTAAACATTAAAAAGCCCTGTGCCAATATTTATCTCAGCTTGGCACAGTTTATTCCTGTTCAGCTTTAATGAAAAATAATTTCTATCAGATTGAAATGCAACTGCAATAAAGTATAAACTCATGTCCTGCCATCAATTTAATCAAATCAGTTCTGAGTTCCATTGCTAATGAGGATCAGCACTCTCAGTTTTCATATCAGTTCTGAAAAAGACAGGAAACCATGACTGTCACAAAATGGTGTTGAAATTGCTAAAAAAACCTCCCCAAAAAAGCCAAAAATTGAATCTTTGAATACTTTTCCAACCATATACCCATCTCATCATTTGGACCAACTTAGTTCCACATAGCATAGGGCCTGAGTATAAGCTCCAAGAGCAAGTGAGGGATTTTTATCTTCCTTTTCCTCCAACAGGTGACCATGTGTAGGTACCGGTTTGTTAGTGTGAGTTTTTTGTTTTAACTTTCATTATGTCTTTTGAAGGATCAAGTCTTTCCATCTGAAAATGTGGCAAAATACAACAAACATCTGAAAGGAATTACCAGGGATTTGAGGAAAAATACGAAGCCTATTTTAAGAAAACAACAATTTAAGCTATGCATTGTTAAAAGTAAGCCTGTCAGCTGCTCATTTGCTCCAGAGCTGCAGAAGTTGTCTGAAGAAAAGCACTGCTTTCACATTATAAATGAGAGCACAAATCAGAAGAAACATTCGCTAATGAGCAAACGGCATTTACTGACGGCAGCAATTGCAGTGTAGCAACATAATTCTTTTCCCTTTGATTAGGAACATCACACTACAACCGACCTGGGGAAAAATTTAGGGGCTGTGTCCTTAAAACACAAGCTTGGACTACTCCCTCTTTCAATTCCTAGAGATTTACAAAACAGTGAGCAAGAAAAAGGAAATTTGCTGACCAGATGTGGGTGAAGGAATGCACTGTAACCCACCCCAGGGTCTGATTCTCAAGAACTACAGATCCTTTCTCATCTTGCAGCAAGGAAAACAGATCATTTTTCTACCCTTCATCTTCAGTGATACCCCAACAGGGAAAAGCCAGCATTTTGAAAGCACATTCTAATGTTTAGTTTATTCAACAGTGCCTTAAGCACTTTTGTTACCATTTTAATACTCTCCTCCTTTATTTTTGTTTCTAAATTGAGGGGTGTAAAAATATAGCCAGAAAAGGCACTTCAGTGAACACAGACCTTACTATTGTTGCATTTTTCCTAGCAACCGATTCATAACTACTATACCTCTCTATCCATGTATGATTTTTGACTTATTCTCCAAGATGTTCCGAGCTGACTTTCCATTATATACCATTTGTAATGAATTGAGAATTTCCTCTTCTTTGTTTTGTGTTATTTATTTAATATGAATTTAGCTTATTTTGGCAAAACTTTCATTTTACTGATGTCTTTTTAAAATAAATATCCTGTTCTGGTATATTTTCTATGCTTTATTTGCATGAGACTTACTGTATTCAGTTGCTCTATCAGTATTGCTAACCACAATAATGGGTTACAATATCGTCTCCAAGTTCTGTCCAGGCTGCAAACACTTTGGGGGAATGTGCTATTTTTCTTTTTCTTGACTACAATTATGCATTCAATAATTCTTCAATCAAGTAGCATAGAGGGTCTTCATTAGCTACATTTTGCATTCTCACTGTGCCTCCTCATGCTGTACTGGCAAAGGTTGCAGGTAAAATAACTAGGATGGCTAAATGAAGAAAAAGTAGCATTTAATTACAAAGGAAGTCTCTACAAAGAACTCTATCATAACCCTAAAATACCTCTCAGTAATATATCTGAAGACACAGAATTTTACACCTTATAGCAAACAAATGTTAAAATGTCCATCTCAGTTCTTTCTAAGCACCGGATTCCAGAGGACAGCAGGAACCAACAGGCGTGCCTGGGTGCTTGATGAGACGCCAGCTGAGCTCCCTCATTATTGTCTGGAAAGCAGCAGAATATTTTAAAGGCACAACATCTTAAGAGAAGAGTCCATTTACAGTTACATCAAGCAGAATATAAGTTACCCCCAGGGTTATATCAAACCTGTGAAAACTTGGGACTCCCATACAATTTATGCCAGAGAGTGCTCAGCTTTTATTTATATGGTCCTCACCCTTCTCCTTTTCTACAGCAACAGAAACAACTCTTGGCGAGACCCCAGCAGGGGAAGAGTCCCACAAAAATAAGAAATGGCTGTTTGAAGCCACTGGAGATCTCATTTATGGACACTCTACTTCAAGAGAGAAATGCCATAAATTAACTCCCATTGTTTTTTATCTAGACAGTGAAATATTATCTGTCCAACTCTCTATTACAGTGAAATAATTTCCAGACACACTGTTCCAATGGATAAAAAGTCATAAAACAACCATAATTATTATGCATAAATAAGGCACATAAATAAATTGCATTTCAGTTTCCTTATTTGTACTTCAAGGAATGAGAGGAGACAGCAAAATTTTCACATAAAGTCAGCAATCTAACTTCCTGATTTATATATTTGATCACAATCCCACAATCTGCATTTCTTAATCCACAATTCACAGACTACATAACAGTAAGTATCCAGATTATATATTAATCATCTTAAACATAGCACCATATACAAAATGGAAGGAAAAAAAGAGAAATCTGTTTGCAAGAGTGAGTATCTGACCCTCAATCACCACAAAGTCACCAAGTGGCAACCAAGAACACTGAAAGAACACTGAGCTTCTCAAATGGGTTTCTCTGCAACTGTAACAGTACAGAGTTTGGTATGTAAACAACAGACCCCCACTTTGTCAGGCAAACAAAGTAATCTACCTTATACAAGAATGTACATTTACAACATTTAATACATTTCCACATTTGACAAAAATATTTGCTTCAAAGTCAGTCTTCCAAAAAGTGCTCAAAAAATAAGCATATGCCTCACTAGTCCTTTAAAACCATTCTGAAGTAGCCCTTCTGCCCTATTAATGCAGAAAGTAGGCACAGGGAGATTACACCAAAATATTTTCCACCGCTACCTCCAATACTGCTAAAGTTTATTACCTTAGTCCCTATCAGACCATCAATGATTTATATATTTCTTCACTTCCTGGAGAGAACTGTCTACCTGTCCATATCCACAGCCTCAAGGAATCACCAGAATTCTACTGTCAAGGCAAAGCTAAGACTGGAATTTCAAGCCAAAGATCCACTCATGTCACATATTATATATTCCAAACCAACACTTAAACCATTCACCTTTAACTAGCAGAGAACTACTACTTGATTATTTAACAGTTATTCCAATAAATCATGAATGAAAAATAAATACTGAAGTTAATTCTTCTGGAAATGTGGCACACTGCATCAAAATGAACTGTCTATTTCAATATATCAAAGTAGTACCACCTAAAGATCACAATAAAGAATCCATCCAGTAGATTTGATGCAAAACACTTTCTAAAATACTAGCCAGACCCTTCAATTTTTCTCCATAAATATAAACTCATCAGAGGCTTAAATCAGAGGCCAACTCAGAGAACTCATCTCCTGTCAAGAAGCTGCTCTCTCTCATTTCTCAGGCAGAAGTGACAGACTGTTCACTCATGTCACTCCACACCTTTCCTCACCTGTTTCTGCATGACTTATACCTCAAAACCCTGGCACACTTCCATCTCTCAGAACCCTACCTGCCTGGATTTATTGAAGCTACTTACATCTCAGATCCCATACATTAGGCACAAGGCAGGCATTTGAGGAGAAGAACAGGGAAATTAAGCCACTACAACACCTTCTGATCCTCAGTTTCACCTGAAACTCACCAGCTGTAGCCATCCCAGTGACCCCAACACCAGCAATGTCTGTTCACTGGCACAGAGATAGATCACGATCAATGAGTGTAAATCTGGCCATGTACCACATCCAAAATAGGGTGGCTGCATTTCAGCTTTTTTTAAAACAGTCTTTGGCTTATGCCAGCTTCAGTGAATGTAGACCAAAAGCACTACAGAAACGACTCTAATAATTTAACAGTATAGGTAACCAACCTCCCAGGATCAGAAACCTTCCCATTCTATATGAAAATATTGTCAACATCATCTTAATTCTCAGCACACAGAGCTCACCTCATGGGCTCCTACAGACCACTTAGGTATTCACTTCACCATTGCAAAAATAAAAAGTGAAACTATTTAATATTTTCAAAATTCACTCCTAATAAACAAAAAAAAGTGTGACAGGTAATACACAATTATAACTTAATGTTACCACCTGATACCATCACAGGGCTGTGCTTTGAGCCATCTGGATACATTTACTATTAAGTTTTATAGTTTATGCACACACAAAAAAACCTACGAGTTCCTTGAGTTTCTAATGATTGTTCAGGGAATAACTGCAAGTTTTATTATCATCCATAGGTACTCTCAGTGAATCCACCTTAACACACAGCTCAATACATGCACTCTTGGATGCATGTAAAAACAGTCGTCCTCTGCCAGCCAAAATAGTGCTGGAATAAAGGCTGTTGAAGAAATTAAGGACAAGTACCAAACCCTCTGACACTCATGAACGCAATACACTGAAAGCCTGACAGATAAGCAGATGCCACAGGAGAAGAGAAATTTAGGGAGAGGCCCCCCCTCAGCACAGAGAACGCGAATGTACCGGAAGAGAAACAGCGCCATCTACTGACAGCACCGAGGCACTCGTAAATGACGGCTCCTGATGGATTCGGGAGAGTTTTCTCCATGCAAGTCATAACCTAAAAGTACAGGAAACGTCCCACGAACCAAGCGGTAGCGCAGAAATGTGGAATGACATGAGTTTTTTTATAGCACCATTCATTTGACAAACTTGAAGGTTTAACTCGGAGCACCAGAAGAGCTGTAAATGATGACCAGGGGTTACCCAGTCCCTTTACTCCTTCAAGGCTTTGCCCTCTGCCACTCACATCCAACCTGACTGCTTGACATTATGTATTTCCAGTGAAGTATATTTGTATCCCCTTGCTACACAGCCTATTCCCGCATGTATCTCATACACAAAATTTTGCTAGCACTCAAACCAAACAAACATTCTCTTGACATTTAAGGTCTGTATTTTTAATCCTGCTAAAACTGCGCTCCCCCATTCCTTTTCCAGAGCCTTTTACACAACTGACTCTGACTTCTTCTCAGCCTTATCTGCTTAACATGCCAATTTGTCAGTCATTCTCCATTATCACTATTTACAGACTATCACTCTTAACTCTTCTTGAAACTCACTCCAGTTTGTCCACGTCATTATCTAAAAAGGAGCCACAAAACTGGGTACAATAGTCCAGCTTGTCCTTTCTGATAAGACAGAAAATTGGTTCAATTACCCTGCATGCAGTAACAGGTTATGAAGCTCATAAAGCCCAGCTAAGGCTCATATCTAGAGACCCTACTATTGTTTCCTAGACTGTACAACTTATTTTCCAGTGAAAAAGAAGTATCAGACCCTTCTGTTCTTGCAAAGTTTAATATTTACTACTACTTATCTCCCTATCTTCACATGTTTAAGCAGACAAAGCAACTTTTTTTCGGACACCCCCCTCAGCTGCCACAAACATCTCTATTCTCTTCATTCTTTAAGTCTTTAAGGTACCCTAAATGAATCTTTTAGGATAAAATGTTTACAGTCATGATGATTGAACAAAAAAAACCAACAAAAAAGTCTTCCCCAAAATATATTTCACCTAAGCCAAAGCTAAAAATGGTGTCCCCGATAAGCTTTTAAACTTTAAAACTTGTACAAATTTTGAACTTGGATATTATAGGTAAGAATGTATTTTCAATGCCTTGCATTCACTCTATGAAAGAGTAATTTTAATCTTTCCAAGAACTTGTATTATTTTCAGATGTGCTTCTAAAGAAAACTAATCAACTTCCTGTTCTTAATACTGATCCCTCTCAATGAAGTGAGAAGAATCTTATCAAATAAAAACAATGCTCAGTCAAGAGCAATCTTTTTTTTTTTTTTTTCCGAGTTTCATGAAAACTTGCAGGCTTCCAGAAAGGACTGTCAGGGATCATCAATACAAGAAACTGCACCACTGTAGAGTACATCAGTACATTTTTCTTTCATTTAGTGATTTCAGATGGACTTCTTGGGTTGATTATCTGCAATCTTTGAATCCAACTTACGTTTAAAACATGTTCCAAAGGCCATAAATTAAAATCAAAATACTTCCTTTGCACCTCTGAAAACTAAAAACTTACTCCTCCTGCTCTGCTGTCAGAATGTAACCTACTTTTGGTAAGAACATGGCCCTCCATCTGCCACTTGTGTCTTCTGCCAAAAGGATCAAATGCTCACGAGCCATCTGCAGCTTTAAGGTCATTTTTAGAAAACAGGCATTCCATTACTACAAGATCTCCCATACTGAAGATCCTTTAAGATCTAATAACAAAATAAGCACCTGAGTGCTTATTACTGACTGGTTCTTACAATGACTGTCTTTGAATTGGTTACACTTTGCCACTGAGTTTCCAGTACATGACAGACAATTTTTCATTTTTAAAAGTAAAATCCACCTTCCCAAAACTTGACAGAATTTCACTTTCGCAGCAGTAATGCATTATATATATAGGATATAAATTTCACACTATCGTTTCTTATGTTAGTCACCTTATTCACATGTTACACAGCTAATACAAACAGGTCTGTACTTGACAGTACACTGTGTTGTGTCATATTTTAATTAAAAATGCTTCAGTTGCAAAAAGCATCAAGAATCAGTTTAAGCATAATTCATACAAGCTTAATTCCTCCTTGTTTATCCAAGGTCCCACAATATTGACCAATGGAGAAAAACAAATATATTTTTCCCAGAAGCTGCAAAGCAAAACAGCCTTGTGAAATTTCAGCAAGACCTCCACTCTCTTCAATGCAACAGCAGCCTCTCCCCTCTGACTTCACAGGCAAACCTACCCTCTTTCAAGCCAAGACAAAACAAACAAGAGCATGAATAATTTCAAACAAGGCACTTGCCTAGCAACTATAATTTGGCTATTTAGGTGTGGAGAAAAAGTGAGCTGAAAGAAAGCAGAACATGAGAAAATGAACTGGTTGGTTGTTTTTCACAATCAGCTGTGCCAGGTTGAAGCAATTACAAGGAAAAGCTGCAATTAGGGGCACAACAAAGATCAGTGGTGATGACGTTCTGGGTAGAAGGTGCTCAATACTGTGCAGCCTTACAGGTTTTACAAGAGATAAGCTACTGCTGATTTGCATCCTTACTGAAAGGATGCAAAAGTGTTAAAAGCACTAATGTTTGTATTTAGAGATGAAAATTCTTGGCAGACTTCATTAATATATACAAAGATGATAAAATAATAGGGATAGATGAATATGGCACTTAAGAACATGGTTTAGAGGTGCACTTGGTAGTGCTGGATTAACGGCTGGACTCGGTCTCAAAGGTCTTTTCAAACCTAAACAATTGTATTATTTTCTTATCATGTATTGGAGAAAACGGGGCAGTGCAAAGACAGAGTCAAAGCAAAAGGCTACGAGTAAAGTTCGACTCAAGCACTAACTTTCCTCACACCATCAGTGCCTGCACGTTATATTGATTTTCTGTGTGCAAACTGATCACAAAGTTCACGCTTTCTCACTAAACATTCGCACCCGGGGTTGTTTTTGGCTAGAGCCGGGCGCAGAGCGCGGTACCTCATGTGCAGGATGCCGATGAGGGTGGCGGCGAGGTCGGAGGACATCCTGCCCATGATGCAGCAGCGGCTGAGGCAGGCGAGCAGGCTGGCGGGCAGGCAGGGCAGGAAGTACACGAGCTGCACCAGGCGCCGCTGCGCCTCGGCCGGCAGCAGCACCAGCGTGCCCTCGAGCGGATCTGCGGCACACAACACACGGTCAGCACGCGCCCGGACACACCCCGCCTGCACCGACCAACTACCTCAGCTACTAGCTGACATAAGGACATCATAACCAACATCAAAGAGGGGGAGAAGAGGAGGAAAAAAAGGCAATACTAGCCCAGAACACAGGAGGCTTGGAGGGGAACCTTATTGTACTCTACAACTACCTGGAAGGAATTTGCTGCCAGGTGAGGGTCAGTCAGCCTCTTCTTCCAGGTAACAAGTGACAGGATGAGAGGAAATGGCCTTAAGTTTTGCCAGGGGAGGTTTGGATTGGGTATTAGGAAAAATTTCTTCACTTAAAGGGTCATCAGGCATTGGACCTAGCTGTCCAGAGAAGTGCTTGTACTACCATCCCTTGAAGCATTCAAAAAACACGTGGCACTCGGAGCCATGGTTTCATGGTGGATTTGGCAGTACTGGGTATACCACTTGGACTCTATGATCTCAGAGATCTTTTTCAACCTAAATGATTCTATGACTCTCTGACACACAAAAACTAAAGTTTCCAGTCTAAGTTTTGCTAACTTGAACTAAAGATCTCAATCTTTTTACTATCCTTTAGTAAACGGCACACATAGCTCATTTTAACCTTTATTACAGGGGATCAAACCAATCTGCAACCCTGCCCCCTACTCAGTCTTTACGTTCACCTAGGAAACAACAGGATTTTCCACATACTGCAACCTGCCTGCCAGGTGAGGGACAAAATTCCTCGTGCTGTAGCATAAAAGTCTTACCGTATATTCGAGCAGCAGTGGCTTGTAAACTTTGCAACAATTCCTTGTTTGAACGAGAAGCAGCGGAATGAATGATATCAATGAGCTGATTGGAAAGCTCAGGGTTCCTCAAGCCAAGCAGAGCCAGTTGCTGAGGTAAGCCAGCCAACCAACGAGATAAAACTTTGCTTCGACTTCTAAAGAAAGAGGGAAAAACCAGTTGGAGGAAAAAAAACCAAAACAAAACAACAAAAACCCACAAAAACTTCTCTTCCCATTTTTGACTAAGTTGTTTTATTTCTCCTTTCTGGCTCAAATTGAAACAACTCTATGGACCAATCCTATCTTTCAAAGGCTACAATTTCTGTATCACCCTGGCTTATCAAATCAAGTATCATTTTTAAACCAAAAGCATTTTATCAGCTTATTACTAAAGTGATGATCACAAGAAAAAAAGCTGCCAAGTGTAAATCAAGAAGTTCAAAGTAGGTCTTTGAAGATGTCAACAAGAGTGGCATGATGATGATACAGATTCAAAGACCTGTCAACCAAAAACTTTTCAAGAAAATTAAGTACCCATGACAAGAGGGAAGGGCCTTGCATAGCGATGAACTGTTCAACAGCAGGAAAAGCGTGGAGAATAGACAACTGAAATGGGTGAGTTGGAGGTGGGCTCAGAGGTCTGAAATCATTTGACATGGAAATAGTGGATGGGAATAAAACATTTGATTTCTCTTCTCACAGACAGAAGCAGATGCTAGTATCAAATGAAGCTAGAAGGAGCCAGGATTAAACAAGCACAAGAAAGCTGAGTCTTGACGTAGCTGAGCTTTGTCACTCCTTGCTAGAGGATGCTGCAGTTGCTCTTGATTTACACTGGTCCAAGCAATAATAAGAAAAGTTCATGATACAGACATCCACTCAGTGACAAACACACAGGAGCTCTGCACAGTGAGGAAATACAGGCTTCAAAATGGAAGATTATAGAATATTATGTAAAATTAATTCTTATCTTCTTCCTATAGCATCTCACACAGCTCAGTGCTGAAGGCCTTTCTGTGAGGCTGAACAGCCTGTTCAGACTCTTCAGTAAATAAATGCATATGTGCACACACACACACGTACTATATATGCATATATACACACAGTGACCACATGTATGTGTGCAGAAATTAGGGGTGAAGATAACTAAAATATCAAGAAAAAACTTAATTCTGAGCCATGTAATAAATCAGGCAAGTTGTTTTGGTTTTTTTCCCCACAAGGCAGCAATAGGCCAAAAGCTCCTACTTTATCCTTTGAATCAGACACACCTAAAAAATAAACACATTCACAAAACAGTTCTGGAAAAATGCTCCAGTGTGAATTCTGTTCCTCTCAGACTGTTCTTGACAAGTTTCTGAGGAAAAAAAAGGAAATTAGAAGAATGAGAAGAACAGTCAGAGGAGGGCTGAAGGAGCTATGACATCAAACTGAATAGAACAACATGAATGTTGTCCAGGAGCTACTGAACAGTCCACATTTTGAAGACATTTTAAAAACCCACTTGTTTCTAAAAGAAATGGATCAGTGCAGCACACAAATATTATGCTGTCTTCAAATGTCTTGTCAGATGTAAATGTAGTCATACTTCTTGCAAAGAATTTTTGAGATTTCATTCTTATGTTACTAAAAATGTCACAGATCCACGCAGAAGACTAAGAGGAACAGCAGGAAAACTACTGCTATTTTTGATGTCTAAAGATAAAAAGTTAAAGCTTTCCAGATATTCATATGATCACATGAAACTGAATGAGATGCTCCAGACTTTCAGGTAAGTACAGAGAACAGTGGTTATGTAACCTCAGGGAAACTAGTCAGTACGAAAAAGATCTCTTCTTCACTCTGTGTGAAAAGAGGAGGAAAATGGGATATTCCCAAGCATTTTTCCCTGTCTTTCATATTATCTACACTTGTTATAATGTTCAGAGCATAGCATTAGATTATTGCTGGCTGTAGATCTAATTACATGTACTCAGGCATTACCACAACAGAAGATGTAACAAAGCAAAGGAGCTGTAGAAGGGAACAATTTTTCCAAAGCTTGACTATGTTAGTGGATGCCAGGACTTTTGAGAGACCTGAGGCTTGACTTTTTTAGTGGCAGAAACAGATCACATCCCCTAGAAAGTCAACTGTGTCTTGGGCTGCATCAAAAGCAGCATGGGCAGAAGGTCAAGGGAGGGGATTTTGCTCCTCTACCCTGCTCTGGTGAGACCCCACCTGGAGTGCTGCATCCAGCTCTGGGTCCCCAGAAATAAGAAGGACATCGACCTGTTGGAGCAAGCCCAAGGAGGCCACGAAGATCATCAGTGGTCTGCAGCACCTCTTCCCCTATGAAGACAGGCTGAGAGAGCTGCTGTTGCTTGGCCTTGGAGAAGGGAAGGTCTCCCCATAGCATTAGAGCTGCCTTACAGTACACCTGAAGGGGACCTGCAGCTCCCAAACGAGCCAGGATTGATGCAGCCTGATTTGTGCTTAAGGTTTTTGCACTGCTGGAACTAGATGACTTGGCTGAAAAATACTTTCTGGAAAAGTAAAGATTTGGAGACAATCTGGACACATCTGGTGAACGAAAAATTGTTCTCAGAGCATTACATAAAGAGAATAATTTCCTCTTACTTACTACATCTGAAGCAAGTCAGATATCTAATAGCTGCCCATGATCTAATAGATATTCCATGATGAACCAGGAACCCAGAAGGACAAGAACGCTTTCTTAAACTTTGTCTCTTTAGAACCACACCCCCTAAACAACAGAATATTCTTCTTGAATAAAGTAAGTCAGAAAGGCTACACAGCCACTATCAGAACACCAAAAGGCACTAAGTGACAAGCTCATGACCTCAGGCTGAAATAATGGAAATGCTCCATGGCCACAGCTGCACGATCTTGACATGTCCACTGACTGCCACACAGCCAGTAACAGAAAGCTTGCAGCAGTGTACTTCAAGTTAAAATTTATGTCATTAAGATCTATCTAGTACTTATGCTAAGACAGACAACTAAGCTGACACATCTCCATCTCACAGAGAACACACACTTTAAATTTCAGTGACACAGCGTTAAAACACGTTCAGAATGAAGTTTTATGACATCTACATAAAAATTCAGTGTTCTCACTCCTGAAATCAATATACTATTTTGAAATGAGAAAGAATATGCCTTCTTTTTTTTTTTTTTACCTGATTCTTTGTGTCCTCAAATCTTCTTTTTGGTAAACTCTGCTAAAAAATTTCAAGAGCAATGTACGAACTGGAAAGAGCAGATTCCTTTGCTGGTATAGCATATATACTGCTTTTATCAAGGGTTCCGTTGCTACTGGGAAAAAAAAATTAAGTAATACTTCTTAATCTTCTGATTTTATACATGTACACACACACACAGAGCTATAATCTTTACTTATAATTGTCTATATTGAACTCCACAAGGAGTACCAAAATGTTTTAAACCAACTACTGGACTGACTTCTAAACCATTGAAATAACCCTTTCTTGCGTAGCTTGTGAAAGAGCCAGATAAAGGAACAGAGACAACATGCAAATGAAAACTTCAGAACTTCCTGAAGACAAGACAGCGCACAGGTCGCGAGGTAGCTGAGAACCAATAAATTCCTGCTTTCCACAGCAATCTGTTCCTCCAATCCTTTTCCCCTAGTGCAGTAACCTCAGACCAATCTTTACTCATTAACTTCTGCTCCCAAAACCTCCCTGTTACAGTGCCTTCAGTTCTCTCTGTACTATCCCTTTCTCCCTGCCACACATGCTAACCTCACCAGCTCTGCCTGTCTCTGAACCAGCTGGCTCCAAGTTACACTTGCTAATTAACCAGAAAATAAGTACCTCAAGAGGCTGCTGGCAAGACACTGCAAGGAGAACTGCTAACTCCCCTGCAACCTTTCCTTCTCTGAAGCTCTCATCAACCATGTGTTATCATCAGACTTAAAATAACGTATGAAAGCTCTACCACTGTGACGAAATTGGCTAAAACTAGCCAGCAAACACAGAACTTACTGTAACAGACTGAGAAACAGACCACACATTTCCTTTGGAAACCAGACTATAACACTGGATGGAAAAATTAACAAAGCACAGAAAAATACCTGAATTCAGAGAAGACAAGTCTGGAAAGAACAGGAAAGCATCTGAAAACTTAAGCAATACATGAAGGGTATGAGACCTGACTCAATTTGTCTCAGAAGAGCTTGTGGTCCCAAGGAATTTGATCCAGTTAAGGCATACTTAAGTAGCAGCAATCACTCCATTATCTTCATAAACCAAAGCTGAGAAACATCTGTCTTTTCATCCAGGTACACAGATCAGTCTTAGTAAGTTATGTGTACAAAACCAGATAAAATATTGTGTTCCACACAGAACAGAGCAGCTTCTGCCCACAGCAACAGACAAGAATGCTCCAATCTAAAAATTATTCTGGATCCAATCAGGGGCCAGTCTTTGTCTGTAAAACTCTTACTCAACTTCAAGTTACCATACAGGGATTCTCACTAAAAAGCACACTATAAAATTCCCCTGAAATGGCATGGTCACATGCCAGTACGACACAGGAGCCATTCAGAAGCTGAAATCTAACATATTTTTCAACAAAAAAATAAAATCCATCCTAATATTTCATATAAGATATATATTATTAAATTACTTGCAATGCATCAGGAGCATCAGCTTACTCAGTTCACATATTCCTCAGGTGAAGATTCACCTTGGACAGTATTTTTTAAACAGAACGCTGGCTGATTCTTAATTGAATAACAATTACATCTTTATATAGTTTATAGCTAATTGATGAACTGTTAACTGAAAAAATATAAAAATAAATAAATATTCTAAGTGTGTAGAATTCTCACTTGCTTCCCAATAACTCTGTGGCATGTTAAGTAAAACAGGTCCTACTATTTGAATTGCTCCATGAGAACAGGACAAGTTTTAAAATGGAAGCAATTTTAAAAGGTACTCTTAAAAAGTAATAGGTTAAAAGGCCCACATTATACAGATGTCCAAAACGCAGCTGAAGAACTCCTGAGTTTTAAAATACTTCAGTTTTAACATGTCAAGGCTCCTTCTGAAGTGAATGAGTGTGCTCTCTTTTGTTACACAAAGAAAATTTATCAAAAACACAATTAGCAGGCAAGCTGCTGTTGAAGTCCTGCCTGAGAAATGCAAGAAAGGAGCAGACCTAATTACAAAGAGGTCCCAAGTTTGATCCTAAGCAATGGAGATAGATCTTCAGACAATGCAGCTACAAGCTCTTGTAGACATCCACAGAAAAAGAGGGATATCTGCATTTCACCCGAGCATAAATCCCTACTCAAAACTGGCAATCCGGAAAAATTGAACCATGCTTGTGCGGCATAACACACAGGAGGTTCACTGTGGTTTTATTTAATCTCTTTTTCATGAGCTCTTCTGGTTTTTCTATGTAAATTTCCCCTCTTCTGATTTCCATTGTGCTCTATTTTTTTTTTTTTAACAGCAATGGCTCATTTTTCACTTTGCATTGTCTTCTAAAAAACACATACTCTTCCAGGCTTTAATCTCAATGTCAAATAGGTTTTAAACAAATCAAGAGTTAATTTTTTTGTCTGTATCATCTTCTGCAGTACTATCTGAAACAATATAGAATTCAAAATTTCCAGAGCATCATCAAAAAAAAAAAAAAAATTCAAAAAAAAAAAAAAAAAAAAAAAAAAAAAAAAAGAAAAAAGAAAATCAAGGAAGGAAAGTTTTTCTTTCATACAATCACATAATGGGTGAAGTGGGAATGAATGACTCTGAGGTCATCTGCTCCAACAGCCCTGCTGAAACAGGATCAGCTAGATCTGGCCGCTCACAACTACGTCCAGATGGCTTCCGAATATCTCCAAGGATGGAGACTCCACTATCACTATGGGCAACCTGTGCCACTGCTTGGTCACCCTAACAGTGAAAAGGGCGTTCCCAATGTTCAGACAGCATCTCTCCTGTGTTTCAGTTTGTGCCCACTGCTTGTTCTGTCACTAGACACCACTGGAAAGAGTCTGCCTGGCTCCCTCTTCTTTGCACCCTTCCTTCAGGTATTTACATACACTGATGAGATGCTTCCTGAATCTTCTCATCTCCAGACTGAACAATCCCAGTTCACTCAGCCTTTCCTCACAGGAGAGATGCTCCAGTGTCTTCATCATCTTCACAGCCCGTTGCTGGCCTCTCACCAGTATGTCCATGTCTCTCTTGTACTGGAGAGCCCAAAACTCGAGACAGTACTCCAGGAATGGCCACACCAGTGCAGAGCAGAGGGGCAGGACCAGCTCCCTCAACCTGCTGTCAGCATTCCTAATGCTGCCCAGGATACCACTGGGCTTCTTTGCCATAAGAGCCCATTGCTGGCTCCTCCTGGACCCCTGGTCCTTTTCTGCCAAGCTGCTTCCACCTGGTCATCCCCCAGCACATACAGGTGCATGGGCTTGTTCCTCTCCACGTGCAGGGCTTTGCACCGCTCCTTGTTGAACCATCAGCCCATTTCTCCAGTATGTCAAGGCTGTATCTCCTCTACAGCTCGTAGATTAATCACAATATGACATCTAGTCAGGTTTTTAGTACTGCACAAGGGTTATCTTAAAGGGATGAGATAAACCATCCACACAGATACAGCTTCATGAGGAAATCAATTTCACACTGAACCTTTACAGGATCTGCAAATAAGATCCATACGTATTAATTTTTCACAATTTCATTGTAACTTTTTAAAAGCTTATTTATTTTCTGGATTCTTGAGGAAAATTATTGCACTAAAATGGCCACTGGGTAGAAAAACACAAGCCATTATCCACTACCTGGTAAAAGTCTGGCAAAAATATCAACATTTCATTACAAAGAAAGGCCTGAAGTATCTGATTTAACAGTTCAACAACTGTTTGGAAGCTATTTTTCTGAGTAGCAACTCCTCTGCTTTAGCTCAGGTGGTGTGACAGGCTCTGACTTTGGATTATTATTTGCCTTCAACACAAAGCTAAATTTGAAGTGCAGATAGGAATGAGTAGTTATTCCCTTTGTCACCAGGGACATGGGGATAGACAGATTCCCAATTAAAATGGATTTGGCAGGAAATATAACTAACTGCCAAAATGTATTTGAGGGACATTTGACACCTTTCCATTTTACAACTTTAACAATTGTATCTGTTGCTAAGGGCTTTTCTATAAACTACCTGGATGTGGAATTCATTTTTATCAGACTGGTAAAACATAAAAGACTGTTGTCACTTTTCAGTTTACTGAAAAAGTCCTTTCTTGAAGTCCTATATCCAAGGTCTCATTTGGAATACAACCAAGCAGTACTTGAAATGAAAGAAAAAGGCAAGCTAAAATATTGTACTGGTCCTGCAAGTCATAACTGGAAATGTTTTCTCTTGGAAAAGGATTCAAATTAAACACATTGGAAAATACTCAACAGCAGCTTCCATCAAAAGTATCTTGGCATTTCATATCATCACAGAACCAAAATGGTCATCTTACAGTACTCAGGAGAGTCCATCAGCTCCGTTAATGACTTTAAAGAGAGTCTATCAGCTATGTTAATATCTTTAAATAAGGATTGGAATATTAAAGTATCATGCATCTCTACAGCCTAGTAATTACTTCTTCAATATAAAGCTCATCTTCCCATTATAGGACTATCTTAGGAAGTAAAACCAGAAAACAGATACACAAATATATTCATACCTTGCATATCAACAGTATGAATCTAACAGCATTCCAAAAATAAAGTTCGCAATGCTACATGCAGGGACATTACCATGAAAATTGATTTACCTCTACAACAAAACACATCATGATGTAACAACTGAGAACGTACAATACAGACCTGAAAACACTGAAATAACTCAAGCTTTGTCAGTACATAATTTTGCTTTTCAAAAACTACTCAACTTACCCTTGTTTTGCTGTATTTGCATTAGTCTCCAAGTCACTCCGAGCAATCTGTTCACCTGCTTGCTATTCAACTTGCTGCCATCCTGAAGAGTATCTGTCACAAATTTCCTTATCATGTCCAGCCAACCAGAGTCCGTCTGAAGTGTCGAAGTGCTTGCTAATGAAACCATTATGTCACACAAGGTCAAATTCAGTAAAAGATGGTCTACGTTGTTTGAGGATTTCATACAGTTCCTGTTGCTAAGGGAAGGAGGGATGGAGAACAGAAAGATTTAAAAAAAATTATTTTTGATATAAAAACGGACACCAGCTGATGCCCCTTGTACATGCATCTGTGTTCGACATAGACTGCAAAGGTGCAGAATGATTTCAGAACAGAGTTTAGCATGAATTTAGTCTCACATCTGGGAGCTGAGAAGGGAGACAACTTGCTACTGGCCTGTACCAAAAGAGAATTGGTGCATCTGTTCTAACAGCTCAATAGTGAAGAAATGTGTGCTTGGCTTCTCCTGCTCCAGTACTGCTTTGCCATGCAGGACAGCCACAGTTTGCCCCATCCCCGTTCCTGGCTGTGCTTACCCAGCCCTGTAGTACAACTAGAAAAGAGTATATGGAGATGAAAAGAATGTTTGAACTATGTTTTGATGTAATTCAACAGTCAACTGAAGAAAACATGCAGAAATATGAAACCAGTCAGCCTAACACAATCATCATTTAGCAATATGCAAATTCCAGATCAAGAGTTGAATAAAATACTTTCATTTCCCTAAGGCAGCATTTCATTTTCTCCTAGATGCTATTCAGACAACTCCCTATACAATACTTTTACAAAGAACAATTAAAACTTCTCCATTTGAAGCAATGTAACCTTCCTATAAAGGCATCTCCACAGATCTCCAAGAAATGCACAATAAAAAGTTTTCTTTTCCACCATTAAAAACTTAACATTTAATAAAGCACATGACTCACATTGTCTCACTCCTCTTATGAAATTAAAAGCTGTTACATGACATTGATTTTATTCTTACCTTTTGCACGGATCTTTCTTTTTGTGTTTTACTGTATCTTGTAAAGAATAAGGAAAATGACGCATGAAGTGGTGCTTGAAATCAACAAGGTAATTCATTCGAAGCCATAGTTCCTGTTAAGGAAAGCAGATGATAGACAGAAAGCATGGTAGTAAATTAAGTAAATCCAGACAATTATTTTCTGAAATTCATTATTGGACTCAATGAAAACCAGGAACTTTAGCTTCTGTTTGCAAGTTGTTTATACATCTTTACTTTCAAGTGCTATGCATAAAAGTTCACAAAACAAGGGAGTAACAAGATGCTGTAAGCTAAGGTTGAGCAACAACATGTAATCCTAACTGAACCACTGTATTTTTAGTACATATTTATGTGGATATATGCAATAATAAACTGACTTACAGATCTGAATTTAAAGTACTTTTATATCAATTTATCAGGGTTCTTAAAATCAGAGTGGACTCTGATTAACTTGCAATGACTGTCCTGAGTTTTCCATTAAAACATATTCCAACACTGCTTTCATCTCTCCCTATCATTAATGTACTTGTGGGCTGAAAGCCCACTGACAAAATATTTTCCAGCAGAAAGACCATCCTTGCATAAAAATGATTTAGTATTTTAAAATAATTTTACTTCGCAGGTTAGCAGTCACCATTCCACAAAGTGTCCAGCAGAATCATCACTAAAAAAGAATGCATTGCTATCAAATTGATCAGGCAGAATAATCTTTTTGATATTCGACTATTAAGAACAGAGAATGGCCATTAAACTATTTCAAAGATCAATAGCTTTCCACTAAGTATATTCAGAGTGGTTTTCCACAGTGACTGTAATAACCACTTTGGCCTGTAAGCCCAAGGGCTATTAAAGAAGCAAAGCTTTCATTTTCAAACTGAGCTATTTGAATGCATTTTGTATATAAAGGTAACTATAAAGACAAAACAAACCACTTATCTAAAATGAAATTTGCTTCACGAAAAACCAAGTTGTATGAACCTCAGATTTTTTTTCTCTCCACAAACAACTTAAGGTCATAATCCAACCGTATGTATTCAAAACAGTTCATATCTTGACAGAGCAGCATGTCATTCATGTGACCAAAATACAGGCACCCTATAGCTAAGAGCAGCAGCTCTGCAGGATCCTTCAGAAAAAGGCTAGTGACAGGAGGCTGCCACAGATATTTACCTGGTCAAGTGCCTGCTTTTTGCCCACTTCCATGAGGGCATCTAGGAAAGATGAAGGAGGAAAAAGAGGAACAGTGTGTTTTGCTCAGAAATACTGAATCTATCCCTCAAGGCTTGGGTATGTTGGGTAACTTTGGTCTAATGTAATGATTCCACAAATGTTTTCCAATAATTACCCTATGTGTAGCTTTTCATTTAGCAAAGGGACCTACAGTCCTATGCACAGGTTAAATCAAGAGCTGTCAAGACATTCCTTCCAGTTAGTCTTAATAGCCAAAGTGGAAATTGTCAAATTTGCCAAATTTTTGCAAAAGCAGAAAAAGTTACCAAAAACAGCAATTCAGTTATCTAAGTAAAAGACAGAGAAAATAACTTGGGCAGAAAAAAAATACTTCAGAGGATACTTCCCAAAATCCTTACTGAGATTTCGATTCGATATCTTATGATCCTACCAATCATAACACAGCAACACAGATTGCACCAAGCAATTACACGATCTCAGACCACCATTATCTTCTACCTTTCCAAACGTTTAGGGTTTGTTCATTTCCACCCACCCCCACAAAATTTTTCAACACACAAAAACAAGAACAAACAACTCCATTCTACACTTTGTTTTAATTTTTATTCTAGAGGTTAACTGGGAGACAAAATGCTCCTGTTCTGCAATACCACTTTCAGTTTCAAAAGCTTTTGTGCTGCAGTCTGTCAAGGAGGATTCCTGGAGACTATTACTGAGCTCATGGCTCAGTTCAACAGATTCTCTTCTACAGTAAGAGGCATCAAAATCTACTCAACACCTAGGCTTTTTCTCTCTTAATAAAGTATCTTCACTACTTCAAATCACCAAACCACTAGTTTCTAATCAAAACAAAATGAACTGTCATCATTATGCCATGGATCATTTCTCCCTTACCATTTTGTACGTTTCATCATGTCGCTTTGTGAGTTTCCACAATAAATGTATTATGCTAAGCACTTGCTGCATAAGCTGCTGAGATTCTGATTCCAAAAGGTTTCCAAGAATGGGAGCTGATTGTGCAGGAGATGCTTCAATCCAGCACTCAATCAGTAATGGAATTATTATCTCAATAAAACCTTTTAAGTTTTCGGCCGAGGACAGGCCTTTTTCTGCACTGTCCATTACACTTGTCAGAGACCTAAACAACAAAAGCAAAAAAAAAAAAAACAAAAACAAAAACACAAACAAAAAAAAGATAAAAAGATAAGATCACACCTTTCAGAACAAGATTACAGTAATACCACTTTCCCATTTTCTGAATAATGAGAAAAATTACTTTTTTAACATGTTAAATGTTTGCTGGCTTTCTTGCTAGATATTTCAGTACAGAAAAAATGGAGCTCAAACCATCTACAACAAACTCGCTCCTAAGTTTCCCCGCAAGTTTGTGTGCTTCTCTATCAACTCCTTGGATTTCAGTATTTCTTTCCCCATTGTTATATGTAAAGTCTATGAAGTGGAAAAATATGATATGCATTATCCTATCATCTTCAACCAACAGGAAGGAATTAATTATGTTCAGCACAACAAAATAATAATTTAAAAAACCTTTTAAGCTCATTAAAGCAAAATAACGAAGCTGACTACAAGGTATTGTCAAATGCATAAGGTTTATTACAGTTAATAACCATTTCCAACTATAATAAACACAACGGCTTTCATATTAAATGTGGAAAAAAATGTTCCTGTAAAAAAAAACCTTTGGTTCCCACCTGATGTTTCGCTATTGTGCTCTGAAAAGCAACTAAATAGAAAATTATTAAAATTCTCTGATAATTAAGTTGAAAAAATAATTTAAAAATTAAGATATAGTTTAAATTAAAAGAACATCTGCCAGAAATCAAGAAAACCAACTCTTTTTCTCCCCCCACCCAAAAACCATTTTGTGTCTCTGAAGGGATTATCAGCAGATATGACCCAATCCGGCTACTGGATAAGTTCAGGCAATTTGTATCCAATGCAAAAAGGTTCTTTAAAGAACTAAAATCCTGAATAACTCCTGTTAATTTTAAGGAATACAGAGCCCTTAAAAATTAAAAAAAAAAAAAATGCAACAACAGTTTCAATCCATCATTTGTCAAATTGTTTTCCATTAGGATTTTGTTTCCTAATTCATAGCAGGGAATTCCTATTGTAATTCTAATTTCCTAACATATTTAAGATTAGCACACTGAACCTCCTGGTAAACTCCTTTCTGTTTCAGTGATGATCTCCAAGTCATTTTTCTTTACATATACACTCAAAACAGGAACTGAAAAACTATTCATTTTCCACAGACCTGCAGAAGTTTTGCTTAGAAATACTTTATATTTATATTGGATTGAAGACGTAAAGCAGTTCTCCCTAGTCATTTCTAAATTATCCAGTTAGTTATATCCCTCTATGAAGCTCAATGTTGTTGCAATCATCTATAACACAAATGATAAGACACCATTTTATTCTGTCGTTTCTCTCTAGTCGATATCAGCGTATCAAGAAAATTACTAAACCAAAACAAACCCAGGCATTAACAACTTGTGGAAAGAGCAGGGAGAAGGAATAAAAACAAAGTGTGAGACAAATCCAAGCTATTTTTCAATGATGGGGGAGAGAATTTAGATCGCTAGCACAAAATAAAAGGGACAAGTGGAAAATTAACTGATCACTGTTTTATCTTTAGTACTTACTACAATTATCAAACATCTTAAAATTTTATAAAGCTTATAAAGTTTTAGCATTAACTGCAGCAACCAATATATCCAGTAAATATAATTTGGTTTATTTGTCTGTTTTGTTGCTTTATTTCCTTTCTGTGGTGCAGGCACAGCAGTAGACACTGGTTTCTTTCAGACTAAAAACAGTTTAGGGTGAATGGCTCTACCTTAGACTTTTTAACTCTCAGTCATCTCAAATGCAGTAGACAAATTCCATCTTTCAGTTACAACCACAATGACTTCTAAAGTCTGTTGATACCAAGACTATATTCTCATTGAAAAAGTGAAGTTGTCCTGTAAATGCTATGCTGTGACAGGATTACGCTCTCAGCTGAGAGTCTGAAATTTCTGTAATTGGCTGGAATAGTTCTGAAGTAGTAGCCTTTAATAATTTCTCTTTTAAAAAATACCTGATATTACTGCAGAACACTGGAATTCCAGAAATCTACTTCTGGAACACAAAAATCTCCCAGTTAAAAAGTGAATAGTGCGTGAAACCTGAGAAGTTGGTAATTCACACTGCAGGATTCCTACAGATGTATAACACACACACAACTATTTCAGTACTTTTCTGAAACAAGGAATGGAAAAAGGAAGAATACATGCCAAAAGGGATACTCTTCCCAGCTGCTGAAAGCATTTGGCTAAGAATACTTGGGATATCTTTCATGAACCCTTGCAAAAGAAGCCCCTATCTTTCAAGGTAAGATTTCTCCACATATTCAAGGTCAACAATGAAAGTGCTAAATAAAATCTAAGTGCCAGTAACAGATGATGACAAAGTATTACAGTAATCTGTTCAGCATTTATTTGATTAGTGCACTATCCTTAGCAATATGGGCTCACTGAAACTGGGAAGGTTTGATGTCAATCACTCTGTCACATACGTTATCACTACTTCTGAGTGGTAAGGTGACTCTTGGAAACACTGCAAAGCATATTACCTTTATATCAGTAAGAAATACTATTGAAGGGAGCTGCAAGATATTTGTGTAGCCCTTAAGCTGTCACTTTTCTTTAAAATGCCAGTATTTTTATACAGCAGGACCAAACAAACAAATTTGAGTAAATATCTGCCACTTGACAGCAAGAAGACAACAGAAATTCAGCAAAGGGAAGTCAAGGAAGTGTAAAAGAAATAGAAAATACGGAAACAACTTGCTGTTCCTTGAAAGAAGAAAAGTCTTTGGAAGTTATTAAGTTTTTATAGCTTGCTGTTTAAGCCAGGTTACTTGTCCTCCTTTTCTGTGTGCACTGCCAAATGCAGCAAACATTCAGCACACTGAGTGAACTGCATTTTCCATTTCTATTTGATGCACATATACGTATTTATTGGCTATGCTTCATCTTCCATTTCAGTCTCTCAAGTCATCTTTGCTTTTCTCTGCAGCTTCATATTGTCCTCTCTCAGCAGAATCTGAAGCTCAACTGTTTCTCTTCCAGTCAAAAAAAAAAAAAAAAAAAAAAAAAAAAAAAATCACACGGCTTGGTACCACCACATTTGAGTTGTGAAGGCTTTCTGTTTTTCCACACCTGAAATGAGTTTGATGCAAAAAGCAGCACAGTCAGCACATAATGCAGAGAATACATTCTAACAATCTCCTAATACACTGCAATCTTTAATTTACACACAGTAGGAAGATCTAGCACACAACAGAAGAGAATGAAGTCTTAAGAATTGCTTTATTGAATCATCCAGCATTCCAAGCTCAGAATCTATCCTTTGTATTGAACACTAATACAGCAAACTGATTCAGAAAACCTCATTCCATAATCACCAGGTTATCAGTGACGTATCATCCCTGTCCAATGAACTTGCAAGATTAAATAGATACAGGAACTTAAAAATTTTAGCATACAATTATGCTGTTTGGAAGCCTACTTGTTAAGGAACAAAGCTGAAACTTACTTGCAGTATTAGTGACAAGACCATCAATACACACACACTGCAAATAGTTATTTATGGTTTGGTCAACTCATTATCCATAGCTAGGACTCGACTATTTGTGACTTTAAACACACACACACTGAGTACTGAACCTCTTATTACAACCAATTTCTGTCCTTGCAGTAGTGGCCATAGCAGAGGCCTGGGAATGCCTGTAAAAGGCAGCAATTGGGATTGAAAGTGCCAGAATTAAACACCTTTAGATTATTAGAAATTATTTCAGTGGCAAATACCAAAACCATCACCACGACTCTTCACTATTGGAACTTCACACACAGTCACTACAACAAGCTGTACCAGCCCTTTGTGAAAAACGAATATACCAAAAATATGCACAAATGCAATAAAATCAGAACATTTTAGTACCTTCAGTAGACGATCCTTCCCTTTCTATTCTTCTGTTCTGCTGCCATCAGCTTGCTTTGCCAATCTCGTCTTGGATTCTAGCCATGTTTCCTTCTATTCTTCTGGCTCCTCCTCATGCTTGCAAACATCTTTTTGTAAGTATTTATAACCAGAAGTACATCACGATGTTTCACCAAAACCTAGCTCCTCAGAAAAGTGGAATCCAATTCAGGTGACACCAGATGTAAAGTTTATTTTCCTAGACCTTGGATACAATGCAACTTCAGCTATTACACGGCACGGTACATCATACTCTGCATATCACCCAGGGTGCAATACAAGCATCCTCTGATACACAGTGGTCCACAACTGTGTGCTTCTGACTGCAAAGATGAACTCAATAGCACTGTTCTGTGCTCAGCACTGAATCCCTCCCCTGCCTCAAGGGGGCTTCACCAGTCTAGTTGCCAGCTAAAATTTTACCTGCAGCAGACACTTGGTCATGACTGAAACACTCACACTGACAATCACTTTTAAGAGAATAAGCTGCACGTTTTACTCAGCTTAATGTGTTTCCCATACCTACCACAAGCAATATGCTACCTACAAAGAGGAATGGATGGTCATGTCTGTCTCTCCCTGAGAGAGATGGAAGACACCTGCTAATTCAGGTCAGCACTTGCAGCATTCAAAGAGAACACATCTTCTTCTGCCCTTCATTCCTTCAATGATATAAGGTGGACATAGCAATGGAGTAGGCAGTGGGTTTTATACCCTTTTTTGACATAGCAATGGAGTAGGCAGTGGGTTTTATACCCTTTTTTGACATAGTAATGGAGTAGGCAGTGGGTTTTAAACCCTTTTTTGCCACTGACTTCCTAGACTAATTTGGTATAACTGCTTTATACCTCCTAATCAGTCTTCTCTAGCAGTTAAACAAGGATTGTGGTTTCTTTTCAAACCACCTTGGTATCTACAGGGAACAGAGCAGTGTAACAGCTAAACGGCTTCCATTTTTAAAGTCGTCATTCCAGGTCTCCTGGCAGCAGGTATGCAACATCCACAGTAATGCATATGAGGATGCTAACGTTCAAAAAGTACCATAAAGTGAGTGAGGTGGGAGGTTCCCCTCTAGTAGGTGAATCAGAGAGGAGGAAGAGAAATAAAAACAGTTGTTTATTTCTCCCTTAACTTCAGCTCACATCTGTTTAGAGTACTACCAAAACCCACACAAACCTTCCCATGACTAAGCATACTACACTTTCTTTCATATTCATCAGCATGTCTCAGCTGAGACATGTTTCATCCACAGTGAATATAGAAACTGGTGAAGTGATTAAAATATCTAGAATTGGAAACTCAGCAGAACTTCATACCACGAGACACAGCTCATCGTGCTGTCCTTTTAAAAAGGAGCTACAGTCAAAGAAAACAGACTCCTAAGCTTATGATAGACTCTTGAAGATAAAAGCACAACATTTCAGTAAAATTCATTATCACAAACAAGCTTACATTTCACGTAAAGAAATTTGCCTACTTGCCCCTAGGTCTGTTTGATATCCTGCAAGAACCTACAAGTTGTCAGTTTGCATTCCAAAAATATCCCAATAGAGCTGGTAATCCAAAATCATTATTAATAGCATAAAATAAAGCTTTTATAAGGAAAAATTAATGATATACACATAACACAGTTAACTGCTGAGTATTTCTGTATTTTCAAGCCTCTGCAGTAAGACAACACATTACACTAAGTGTCCTAAAATATGGCTAAGGGACAATCCCACAACAAAAAATTAAATTGTGATCACACATTTGACATTAATTCCCAAACTAGTTAACATTTTCTCACCTCAGTCTAAATGACGAGTTGATCTTTGGTCGTAAGCCACCACTTTCAAACAGCTGTATATGTTGCTCATTATTTGCATGGAGCTTCCAACTAATACATATTGGGTTCCTCACAGAATGAGAGCTGTCCTTCTGCTCTTGAAGCCCTTCATCCTCTGTATCACTGGATCCATCTACCACTGCTTGGAGAAACTTCTTGAGCCTGCTAAGTACATTCAACCTCCACTGCTGAGAAGTTACTCTGCGATTTGGGTTAACAGAGAGCATCCAGGAAAGTTTGTCCCTGCTTTTCAGTCTTTTTGAGAGTTGCTGGTGAGAAATAAGCTCTACAAAATTCTTCAACAATATAATGCTGCGGTCTGTAAGAAGAGCTGGGTATGCTTCCAATAAAACGTCCAAGACTTTCAATGAATCTTCCTGAATTCCCTCACTGATATGAGTCATGGCACTAGAGAGATGGGCACTTACCAAAGGAAAAAATGGAGCAATCTGTTCCGCTCTTATTTTTGAAGCCAAGAACTGCAGCAGGTGAACAGCTGCTCCTCTGACACTGGAATCTTTGTCTGTAAACACAGCTGCCACCTCACTTATTATACTTGAAAGGTGTGCATCAATTACAAAGGGATACTGAGACAGGAGTTCTTTGAGTCCAAGAAGTGCATTATGCTTAACCCCAGGACTATAGTGATGCATCTGTGAGAGCAGATCCTACAAGGAAACAAACAGATACACTTGCCATTGTTATTACTTTAAGCTGTTCAAACTTCCCCCACCTATTTTCTGCACATTTTCCCTAAACACTTAAAAATACAGAATCTATTCTTATGATGTACTGCTGTTCATAATAGCAAAATATGTTTAGAACAAACATGGTATTAGTTCACAGCACAACAATGAACAAATAATCAGAATTCAGTGATAGGAAAAACAAGATATAATGACTTGTCCTCAGGGCATCTGATACTTCTCGTTAAGTTAATGCACAACCCTACTCTCACTCTTGTTCTCAAAAGCAGAACTACGAAACCTCAGCCTGAACAGCTTTCTTCAGTTAAAGCAGAGAGCTGCAAAAGACACAAGATGACACAAAGGAAGCACAAATCCACCCCACAAAGAAATACAAGATTCTTTAAAAATGGGGCTGCATTCAGATATCCTGCTGCATTTTTTTTTAATGCAGGGTTTTTTGCAGTTTTTTTCCTAAATTGCAGTAAACACAGTAAACCTAGATAAAAAGCAAGTAATTTTCTGTCATTTCAGAATGTAACATCACAGTATACCTTTATGTTAAGTTTTCTATTTTGCGTAGGAAGCACTCCATCTTCTTTAAGCTGCTCAGGAATTTGTATGGCCTTTGTTTTGAAGGTAGTATCAGTTGCATTCTCTAGTTTAGGCTTTTTCTTCCCAACTTTTAATTTCACTTTCTGGAAATCCTCCTGACGTTTCCTTTTTTTAGTCATTCTGATTCTCTGCAAAAAGAGAATTTAATTTGATTAAATACACAACAAAAGTAGTTTTTCCACCAAAGAGCAGCAACTTCCTAACAATGGCTACTGTTTTTACTCTTTTATCTACGCATAAACAAGTATCCACTCCTGAGACAAGACGCTAGACTAAACAGACATGCAGACTGATTCCATGCAGCTGTTCTTCTGGTGTCCAGAAAACATTCTGCTGCTCCTTTGGCCATCTTTGCTCTGAAAACTACTTTATTAAAAAGCATCTGGATATCTGCATCTGCCACTGCTTTATCAAGACTTAAGTTGCTGATTTGGTTTTGTTTTAAATAGTTCCTACCAACAAAGCAACTTTTTACATAATTGATTCTTGTCAAGCCAAGGAGCTCAGTGAACTGTTCCCTTTCAATTGCACATCGCTTATCAAGTTCATCACTAACAGCACACAGCCTGCACATGTACAATCACAGGTTTAAACAAGGCTCCACCAGTAAAAGGACACAAAAAACCTAAGAAAACTTCCACTACACACTGAAAAATCCAGTCTGTGCATTTAAAAATAATTAGAAGAGGGGGGGAGAGAAGAGGTCAAATGGCCAAATATAGAGTAAAAAGAATGGAAAATGAAGACACATTTAATAAGGCATAAGAAATAGGTATCTGAGTCACTATACTTGCAAGTTGTACAGACATACTGGAATAGGAGTACAATAACCAAAACAAATTAAAACCTCCGTAAGCTCCTAAATAGATTTTTGGTTTTGCTCTGTTTTTATACTGCAGTACTCTTACTTCTATCAGGTTAAAAAAAAAAAAAAAAAAAATCAACATGCTGAAAAGGCCCAACAAACACTACACCACAAATTCCTTAATTTAACCCTCTCAAAAAACCCCAAACAAACCACCACCCACACCCCCGCCAAAAACCCGAACAAAAAAAACCCCAAACCAAAAACCCCAACAATACAGCTGACTAAACCCAGAAATTTCTAAATAACCTGTCCAAACAACAATTCTCTTCTGGTGGATGTGATCATCATTCCTACAGCTGATTTTCCCAATGGACTTCAAGCTGAAATTTGTGCTGTACTAGAGTATTTCATATATGCATCAACAGGAAAATCATTAAAGAATGTTTTAAACTGTCATTTTCTATTCTTTTAAAACAATTTAAACAACTGATTACACAAACATTTGACCACAACTTAATTTCTGCTTTTCACACTCTAGTTTAAAAAATTATATTCAAGACCACTTCAACTAAAGTACAAATTTGATGCAAATAACCTATCAGCTCAAAAGGCTTTTAAAAAACTTGGAGCCTGGTGCCAAAATAAAAAGGTCCTTTAGTGTCCAACTATAACAACCATGGCTTTATAAACGTTTGATTTTTACCATATGCATTTTTTAGGGAAGAATTACAAGAATTTCGCTACTCGACACATAGAAATAGCTAGAAGCTACTTTTGACATAAAAGTTATTTCCACTTACAAGGCTTGCTTTTACAAGAGGAGATGTCTGGCTCCCAATTAGCATTAAAAACCTCACAATACAGGTGTGCACACACCTGAACAGAGTCAATTAAGTTCATTTAAAGGAGGAGGCTTGTAAAAAATCCTTTTTCCTATTAAAAGCAACACAGCTTACCTCGCAGTAAATATTGTGGAAATAACTGGTAATCTAAGCCTATCCATTTCCAATTTATATTGGAAATGCTAAATCAAAAGATAAAATCCTTACAAAACCAAAGTCATGTAAACACCACAGTGGCTACATAGTAAGACATTAGGCAAAACTGTATACAGCTGATGAAATTATGTAACTATTTTAATGAAACTTCTTGCCCGAACAACTGCCTTTTGACACAAACTGCATCTTAGGAGGAGAGACTGTGGGAGCTCGGCCTGTTTAGTCTGGAGAAGACTGAGACAGGATTTCATTAATGCATTTAAATTTCTCAAAGATGGGTGCCAAGAGGATGGCGCCAGACTGTTTTCAGTAGTGCCCAGAAACGGGACGAGGAGCAGTGGCCATACACTAAAACACAAGAAGTTCCACCTCAGTATGAAGAAGAAATTCTTAACTTTGAGGGTATCAGAGCACTATAACGGGCTGCCCAGGGAGGTTTCCGGAGACAATCCAACCCATCTCGATGTATTCCTATGTCACCTCTTCTAGGTGATACCTTGGTAGGGGCACTGGACTAAATCTCCAGAGGTCCCTTCCAACCCTAACTAATTTGTGATTCTGTGTATTTTCACCTGGCTCTCCTCCAACAGGACTGAGCTAAGTGCACCTAACAGTTTAAGCACTAACACCGTTTTACAACCCAAAACATTAAAACAACCTCAAATCGATGCAGGCTTCTTTTAACACAAAGCAGCATGCAGTGCTTTTCAGGCACCACTTCAGATGTCACTCAGCCACCCTCACCTCAGGCTCAGGGAAAATATGCAGTTACAGGTTGGACTCGATGATCTTGGAGGTCTTTTCCAATCAAATTATTCCAGTTTTACTCCCTCGCAGCTCTCAGGCGGCATCCTTAGGGAACCTCATTACCTTGCTCAGTCAGGAAAATCCTGAGAAACCCGAAGGCAAGGCACACGCCCTAACTAACTCCTCCGATCTGATAGGGATTTCCCCCCGGGCGAGCTCTCTCCCCGCACAGCACAGCGATACTTACTGGCGATAACCTCTGCGCGGCTCCTACGCCGGCAGCGCATCCCCCGCCGCCGCCACCTGGACTGGACCGCACCGCACCGCCCGACCCCGCGCCGCGCACGCCGTACCCGAGCGCCGGAGCGGCCGCTCCTCCCGCGGGTCTAGGCCGTCACGCTGCCTTCCTCGCCGTCCCGGGACATCCTCCGGCTCGTTCCCCGAGCGCCGCTTCCCTCCGCCCCGCTCCAGTCGCTCTACGAGGCGTTTAAATAAAGGCGCGTCAGTGCCGGCCCGGCGCCGGGGAGGCCGCGAGTTCGCCCCCCGGGAGACCCCGCAGCGGCGGGCGAGGCGGGAGCGGCGGCGGAGAGAAGCCGCCGGGGGAGGTGGGGCAGGGGAGGCGGCGCGCGGCGGAGCCGATGCCGCCGGTTTGCCCGGGAGCAGCACCCGGCCCGCGCCGCGGCGGCTCCCGCTTTTCCCGCCGCCTCCCTGGCGC
This sequence comes from Oriolus oriolus, assembly GCA_013400235.1. Lineage (NCBI taxonomy): Eukaryota > Metazoa > Chordata > Aves > Passeriformes > Corvidae > Oriolus > Oriolus oriolus. Next base: position 363,902 of record VXBT01006368.1, read on the forward strand.
AGGAACGTGAGGGGAGGGCGGGTC
>VXBT01006368.1:364009-381821 GCA_013400235.1 Oriolus oriolus
CCACGTGAGCGGTGCCGCCAGCGCCCGCCCCGCGCGCCGAGGGGACGCGCGTTTCCGCCGCGGCCGCGCGCGCTGGCGCCCCCTGTAGGCGGGGCGGCCCCGGGGCTCCCGCCGGTCCCAGCGGTCCCATGCCCGGCGGGAACACAGCGGCAAGTGTTCGGCTTCGTCCGTGATACGGCTTTTCTTGGGTACATCTTCCTCTAGAGGGGAAGAGAGGGGTAGGCGCTGATCTCTTCTCTGTGATGCCCAGTGACAGGACCTGAGGGAATGGCCTGAAGCTGTGTCAGGGAAGGTTTAGGTTGGATATTGGTTCCTTATCCAGAGGGTGGCTGGGCACTGGGAAGAGCTCCCCAGGGAAGTGGTCACAGCACCAAGCCTGAGAGTTCAAGGAGTGCTTGGACAACGCTCTCGGGCACATGGTGCGATTTTGGGGGTATCCTGAGCAGGGCCAGGAATTGGACTTGATGAGCCTTGGGGGTCTCTTCCACCTTGGTTTATTCTGTGGTTCTGTGACGACGTGCTCCCTTCCCCTGCAGTGTGGCTGCACTAGCACCACAGCAGACAAGAACGCATTAATAATAACCAGTACTGAAATAAGCACAAGTCCTGTGAGGAGCAGCTGAGGGAGCTGGGGTTATTTAACCTGGAGAAAAGGAGATTCAGGAGGAACCTTACTGCTCTCTACAACCACCTGAAAGGGGGGTGTGGGCAGGCGTGGATCAGCCTCTTCTCGCAGGCAATCGGTGACAGGATGAGAGGACACAGTCTTAACCTGTGCCAGGGGCAGCTTAGGTTGGACATCAGGAGGAATTTCTCCACAGAAAAGGGTGATTAGACATTGGAATGGACTGCCCAGGGAGGTGATGGAATCACCATTGCTGGAGGTGTTTAAGGAAAGACAGGAGTTTAGTTGACATAGTGGTGTTGGGTCATGGGTTAGACGTGGTCTCAGATGTCTTTTCCAACCTAATTGATTCTGTGATTCTTCCAGTGAAGGCACTGCAGAGTCAGCATTGGCATTTGAGCTTATTGCTATTATTTCACATATAAACCACCAGGCATGCTATGCACCTTTGTACATGTGTACCTAGATAAAACTCGCTGCTCTAAAGGAGTAATGAATCCCTATATCAGAGTGCAAAATCCTGGGAGACCCAGGAAGCAACAAATGAGGAGGGAGTTTCCATACCTGTCTAGAACAGAGATAGTCTCAGTTCATACCAGACAGTAAATCTGCAGTTGCACACTCTAAACTTTTCATTTCTTGTCAATTAACCTGTGAACACCCTTCTCCTTTCCCCTTTCTGCCTTCTGTGAGGAGTAGGAGTTCTGCAGCTTTTTGTTAAAAATAATTTCCTCAAAGCTCTCTGGTCTCAATAAAATGTGTAAAACCACAATAAAGCTTAAAAGAAAATTAATTTTCTCTTGGTTTAATTTTTCTTGTTATTGCTTAACTTTTAATTTTGTTAATTCTCTAGTTACCTCAGAAGTCTGCCTTGCTGTTACGGTCAGAAACCAAAATTTATAATATTAAATACAGTCAACAGTATTGTTTAAATAGTACCAGTAAAGATAATGCCTTTTTTTTTCCTTACTTTGCAATACTGGCACAAGTAAAACATTAAACCCTGTTTTGGAACAAATATACAGTTTTCCATTACTATAAGAATACACCAAGCCATCACAAAACAGAGGCAGATACAAGAACAAAATAATATCATGCTTTTTCAGCCTCTATTTGCACCAAGAAAGAAAAAAATAAAAATAATTGTACAGCTGAACAGACTATGTTGCACTGTGTTCTTCAAAAACATTTCCAGAAGCATACACTTTGTGACCCTTACCCAGTTCAGGTTTCTCAGCTGACTTTGAGAGGTACAGCAGCACTCTGCAGCACACCATTCAACCATTTTATGTCAGTGTGCTACAGTCTCAGGGGGCTTTGCTTTTTCAGCATGCCCCCCCTGCACCCAAGAAACAAAATCCACCTCAAATCCAAGTTATTTCAACTTAATCGTAACTTTATTTCCACTAGGAATGATTCCACAGTAAGAGGTAAAAGAAGCTGTCCCAGAGATGGCCATTTACAACAACTGAATATTCTGATTTTATTATTTTAATACAAAGATTGTTCTGCACTTTGAAAACAAGCAGGAAAAAGATATTTCTATTTTTATTTTCAGAATTCAGAATTTTTACTGATTAAATTCACCTTCAGAAAGCAGGCATTAACACTGTTCCTATACAGCGTAAATGAACTGTAAAAACTCTGGTTCCATCTCTGCCTCTGATAAGAACAGATTTAGATGCATTCCAGAAATTCCTCAGAGTTTCTTTAAAACAGTGTTTTAATTTATCTGTATTTTCCTTCCTGTGTCTGTTCATCGAATAAAACTAATAAATTTTGTTGTTGCTTTGTTGCCTTAGTTTTACTGCATCTTGCATTCTATGGTATGAACATGTGAACCCATCAGGATGAGGATTCTCAAATTCCATCCAGATCTCAAAAAAAATTGTAAGTTAACATTAAAAAGTTCATTTGCCATCTGGCCCCAGCATGTCTAAATTATACCAGTATTTGGCTGCAAAGCTGAAGAGCTTTAATTAGAACCACTGAATGCTACCCAGCATCACAAGCAGGAAGCGAATTTTAATTACACAACTTCACTTTAAAAAAATATTTTTTCCCAAGCACACTAATTTATAACCATTCAAAACTTTTTTTCACCAAAAGTAGAAGTCATTAACATATAACATGTACATTCAGTCAAAACCAGTACTTATTTTAGTTGGAAAAAACCTCACGTTAAAAGAGCCTGAAGGATAGTATAAGCCAGTTTTCATTTTATTCTCATACTGGTAGGATAAAAGAAGCCACAGATACTTTTACCACCACATCAGTGCCTCTTAGCTAGAGCCTGGTTACACCTATTGGCATATATCCCTAAATTTGCAAAACATGCCTAACTTCACTAACTTTGCTGAAGCTTCTATGCCCCCTAAATTGGCTATAATCCAGGCACTTCTCAGCTCAGCACTAGACTGACAGCACTGACTTTTTGTTATTTTTAAAAATCTTATTAAGAAAAAAAAAGGTTGAGACCTGTTCATAACCCTTATATGGGAAAGGGTTACTGATTACAAAAGCTTTTTAGTCGGGCCCAGCAGCCGTGGGGAATAACTTCTGAGTATTTGTTGTAGGATGAATTTGTACTGCTGAGTGCAGTAGTTCATTCTGCTGATAATTCTTTGTAGAAGAACCAACAATAAGAAAAGATCAGACTGTCAATGTACCGTATTTAATAATACTGAAGAAGACAAGTAACCTGTTTTAAAAAGCTGTTTTAACACGGAAAGAATGAACATGAGCTTTACAACCTTTCCACACTACAGAACTTTCAGCTAAATGGAGAAATAAATAACAAGAATATCAAAACCAAGTTATTAATTTAATTTAAAAACCACTGTACAAAACTTAAACATAACAAAATCAACTCCATTGAGGTCATATGAAGTAAAACAACAAACTTACAGAAGGTAAACATTGCTATATTATCTCTATTAACTACCATGTCACTGTGTGCTGCCATTGCTTGGTCCCCTCAGAGTTCCACTTTCAGTCAGGATCCTTATAACATTCGGAATATCAATTCCTTAGTTAAAAGCAAACAAACAAACAAAACCAGAAAATAAGCAATTTTATTATAAAATTCACTTAAAAACACAAGTTATACTGAAACATTCAGATGCTGAGATGAGTTTCGGATCTTTCCTTATTAAAAGAAAAATACCTTAACTGAGAACAATCAGAACGTGCCCAGAAACTGTAAGCCTTCCTAAAATGTACTTATTATCAGTGTTCTTTTTTTAACCTTTATGATTCTAAACACACTCTGAGAAGCTTAGAAACATACACAGGAAACTTCTAAAGTAGAGCAGTAGCTGACTGAAGATGTGGGAAGGTTTAATAGTTGACACTTATTAGAAAGTTGTAAGCAAAAGAAAGACTACTTGTCTCTGATTCATTATTATTTCTCTGTTACTGTGAAAACACAGTTCCTTGAGGGACCAGTAAATAAAAATGTCTTCACTGTTGGTATTCACAAAACTAGCCACTTATAGCACAGAGAAGATTCTGATTTTTTCTAATAACAGTGTGCTTGGTTTTAGTTTACTGTCTCTCGCCATGTAAATGTTACTAAGCACAAAGGAGAGAAGAATTTAAAAAAAAAAATCAGCAATTATTAATGCCTTTGTGGGAAGGCAGCTATTCTGAATTACCATTCCTAAACTGGATCCAGCAAAAGTGGAAAAAGTGAAAGGCTGGGAAAAAATAAGTCTCTTCAGCCCTCCTTAATACCTCAAAGTTCTTTGACCCATATAAGTCCTTAATATTTCACAGAGCTAATAAATGGTGTTATGTATATGGTTATATATGCGTGTTTGTGTGTGTACACATGTATATGCAAATTACCTCTGAAAGCTGGATTTGATGCTGCTATTTTTTGTAGGGTGGCAGTAACTTCCTCAGCATTCATATTTCTTACACTGTTCAAAAATTCAGTCGTGATGTTGTTCTCATACGCTGTTTCCAAAGAGCCAGTTGAAAAGTTTTGGGGCTCATCTTCATTGACTAATAAGAACTGCTTAGCTGATTGGCCACTTGAGTATTCTAAAGAAAGGAAATACTGTTTTTCAGTAAGAGAGGATTCTGAAGAGCCTTCATTACTTATTTATCTAAATAAGGCTTTTCAAAACAAGCATTTCCAGTCTGGCACAGCAGCATTGCTGGTACGGTTCACATGTGACTTTGCCACATTTTCAAACAACCAAGCATCAGGAATGCTTTCCAGTTACAGAAAATCCTGGAGAAACAAGAGTGGGGAGGTAGGTGAAAGCTATTTCCATTATGCTTACAAAAATGGAATAAAAGTTTCAAATCTCATATATTCTAAGTCACCATGATTTTTGTTTTTACCATTGTAATAATTGAGGTTTTCATAAGCTAAGCCTTCTAGAAAAACTAGAAAATTGACACTGCACAGAAAAAAAAAGATCACACAAAATAGCTTCACTAATATTCTGGGTATCTTGGCTTTCCAAGAATAGGATTGTACTTCCTAGGTGTAAGAAAAATAGCCATTTGTTTGTATCAGAAAGAAATGACCTTCAAGGAATCCAGGATTCTTTGAAAAAGTTAATCAGAAGTACCAAGGCGAAGTCACTGCAGTATTCAGGCATTAAAGAGAATTGTCCATCCTCTACCACACAAGTTTCTACTAACATCTTGATTCAACTACATCTGCAAGAAAAATCTCCTCCACCAAGAAGGGAAAAAAATATTGCGGGGGGGAAAAAAAAGCCAAAGAAACTTTGAAAGTCTCCTTAGCAACAGTTGCCTTTGAACACAGGAGAGTCAGAGTTGGTACTAACTCAATTTCCCTCCAAATCCTATAGTTAAGTAGGATCAGTGTTTTTTAGTAGTCTTCTCTTTCTAATATTAGTAAAGGATGGGGAAAAAAACCCAAAACTATTAATTTATGGTACTTGACTCTGGCTTTATTCTGCTCTTAAGCTCTGCTCTTAGAAAAGCCGGAAGAGAAGGCTATCATTCATGCAAGGTTCAGTGTTAAGATTAAACCACATTAAAGACTGCAATGCCAACATTACCAGTGTCAGAGTCCCTAATATCTGCTGAAGTCAGGCCAGACTGTTCTGTGGAATATTCCAGTGCTGCTTCTCCATTATATCCAGCATTTAAGTGGCCCTATGAGTTAAAAAAAAAAAAAAAAAGTTTCTAATATCATCAGGGCAACCTCTTGAAACAATGAACTACTACATTTTTAATGATCCCAAACCAAATAAAAGACCAATATTTCTGCTACCAAATCTGAGAAATCAAGTATTTCTTTGCACATCATAGGGCTAGTAACTTCTATGTATACACTGCCCACGGTATCTCTCTACATCTGAAAAAGCTCTCTATTAGGCAATGAAATGAATGATACTTATTGAGCCTAATTCTCAACTTGTTGGATCTCAAAAGGAAGCATTTTACACTCAAAATAAAAGATTTACTTAAAAAATTACCAGTTGAAAGACCACAGTTTAGAAAGCCAACAAGGCCTAATGTGGGAAAGTATTTCGGTCTTGTCAACAACTTGTAGGTTAAAAGTTATTTCAGGTAGAATTTCATTGTTTTGTAACATGTCAGTAGCCTCAAAGAAGTACTCAAAACACTTCCATATGTACTGCCTATGTAAAGATAAGTCAGTCATAAGTAATAGCAGAGAGGGGAAAAACTGGGTTTCTAATAGTGGAAGAAGAAGGAGATCTCAAAAAGAACAGTCCAAAGAGTAGGACCAGAAGTTGTAGAAGAAAAAAATCATGTCACTGATGTGTGATTACATGGCGAATGAAGTGAAGCCCGGGAACAGAAACAGGGTACAGTACAGGAGTGTTAGGCAAGTCAGCAGAGATGAGAAAACCTTAAGTTAGAATTTAAAAGGGGCAAAAGCAGCAGAAAAACTTAGATGTAAGGAAAAGCATGGGAAATAACTGACAAGATGATTTTTAGTTTCTGTCAACAACAAAAAAAAACAAGCACCGCTGAACAGAAATTATTAAGACTCATCAACAGAAAAGCTAAAATTTTACCCTATCATCACTACCAAAATTTATGTATTTAATGAGCAAAACTTACAATACAGTCTCCACAGCATTTTTGTTTTATTGTATCATCTATAATAACAAAAATGCACAGTCACAGGGATCTACAGGTTTGTAGAACGAAACCAAAACAGAATCTGCATTACTTTGTTTGATGCAGCCTGCTGACGATATTCCACCAGCGCATTTGTGAGAGTCTGTGTAACTTTCAGGATAAATGAAGCATCATCTTCATTCAGTATCTCAAAACTTTGCTAGGGAAAAAAAAAAAATGAAACAAACCAACACACAATAAAACATTTTTCCTCTGAAAAACTGAAGTATCACAATTTATAAACAAACCTGCAGGAAAATTATTTTCTCTATGTCTCTATCCTTCTGTCAGACTTGGCTGAAATTACAAAGCAAATATAGTTTTTATTTTTAATCCCACAAATGGGGGACAGGAAGGTGGAATAAAAGAGAATCCTAAGAGAAGGAAGGTGCAGCTACCCAACACAATCATTTGAAAAGGATTAACACAAAAACATGCCTGGAAATATATAGGAGCTAATGCTTTTCCTTAAGTAGTTTGATCTCTTTCCAAGACGTCTGCATACAAATGAATGTGTACACCTTCCCTGAGGCAATATAGTCATAACCCATTTCTCTAGAACACAGCAAAAAGCCAGAACGCTACTGAATTTAAAAGTACATGCTGCCTTGCCTTACATTACCCTTCTTCTTCCCTAAAGGCCTAAGGAAAAAGCAGTCTTGAAGCTGTGAAGCTCTGCTAGGGGAGCAAATTCTAGCACCAACAGCACTCACAGAGAGGGCTACACGTGTCACCCTCTTGTCTATACCAAGAAAGTTCTGCAGAAAACACTTTCTTGGGGGCAAAGTAACAGAACTCCAGGTGGGCCCTAACGGCTCAAAGTCTTCTGGATTAGAAACAAAGGTCTTTTAGCCCTCCAGACAATGGAAAAGAAGTAATAAAAACCTGGCATTAAGTTCGTATGAGACAGCGTAACAGGGATTATATTACATTTTTAACACTAATAGTATTTATCTCTCCTGGTTTGCACAAGTTATATTTAATGAAGATCTTGTCAAAAGCTAGCTGGAAAAAGAAGATTAAATTGTGGCAAGGATAACTTTACTATGAGGTAATAAAAGAAATATAGTATGGATAATTATTGGACAGCTTTACACAACATGAACAGCAAGTCCAAAAAACATACCCATAAAATTACTTTCCACCACATAAGAAAACTTTGAATCCAACAACAACAGAAACACTTAATGCAGCTTTTGAAAAAATGACTGGATGCAAAAATAAATTATTTTCACATTTTCAAAAACAGAACATTGTTCCAGTCAATTCCCAACAGTCCTCTTTTCTACTCAGAGGACAATCATACTAAGCAAGAAGATGCCTCAAAACAAATTTAAGTTTTATGAACAAGGTGCAACCTCTACACCTAATAATTCCTTATAAAAAAGAGGAAAAAAACATTTTATGATAGTCAATAGTGCCTAAATTACCATGCAGTAGATCAGTCAAGCAGCTATCAGTAAATATTTTCACAGAGTTTGTCACTGGTGCTTTTATGAGAATCACCATTTCTGTGTTCAAGACCATGACTGTTGTTGATACTTTTAACAACTGGCAACTGACAGTTTTCCACTCTTACTGTTCCTACCACTGCTGTGCATGTGTACATAATGTACATTTTCAACAACTGAACAGAATTGTGGTATTCTGACACTTACTTTAGAGAGGGAACAGGCAGATTTTGCAGTTATGGCACTTTGGGCCAGGGCAAGGGGGGAACCCTGTTTGAAATACCGTACTTGCATTTTATTTCTTAAAAATCCCTTTTTTCCTTTCTACTTATCTCTGATATTAGTCTTCATTCTGCTTCCATCCATTACTGAATTACATCTTTCCAAATTTCTCATTTGAAAATCATAGACCACTTACAGAAACAAAGGAGAAAAGATGTTTAGAAAGGTCATATTACCTAAGCATGCAGTTAAGGAGTGAAGCTAAGATACAGTTGAAAAAAAAGAATTTTCAATGCAAGTCATTCCTCTGACAGTAAACCAATACTTAGGCAAAAACAATGTCTAGAAACTTGAGAACCAATAGATACATTATAAATTCAGTGACATTCATTTTATTCTGAATCCTGCCTTCTGGCAAAATGGTAATCTGTTAGACTACCTGACTGCTTACATTCTGCCTTTCATTACTTGCTACATTTTAGACTTTGAAAACCAGCGATTTCTTTTTATATTTTTTTCTTTTTTTTTTTCCCCAAAATTACCTTGCAAGGTAAGATTTAACACTCACCAAATAACCCAACAGTTCTTCTTGACTAGTGAATTCTTCAGGATTTGCTGTAAATTCTTGCTGTTTAACATAAAAATAAAAGAGGTCCTGAGACCTATTACATGCAGTAAATACAAATAAACAATCATTATGGTTACTCTAAAATTCAAATTGTTTGTGCTGTTATGAAATGTGTACGCAGGTTTTCATAATAAAGTAGGAAAAAACCTTGTTGTCAATAGTTTTGCCTTAGTAACTTGTAGCTAATTTATTGTCAGTAATATTAATTTGAGTAAGCAAACACTACTGCCTATCATATATTAATTATTTCCCCAACTATCTGAAAACTGGAGTAACCCATTAACAGAAAAATATTCACCTCAGCTTCCTTGTTTTCTTCCTCTGATTGTTTATTGGTCTCACACCTTAAAACAGAATAAATAAAACAGTCAGTTGGCTGATCCAGCAAAAATGTCTAGCCAGCCAATAACTGATAATCAGTGTAAATTCCTGACACACTACTACTACAGTAGTTCTGACATACTCTGAAAGAAAGGTCACATATTATTTCCTCAGAGAAATCCCAGTCATCCCAGATCATCATAAAAATTATTTATGGTGTTTGTTTTTTTCTTAGTGTGATTATCTAGAACGTAAGTTCTAAAACCCAGAGTTAATAAAAAAGGCTGATATTGGTAGTAATAGCTGTAGGATTTTTGTATGCACTGCAGTGAGACAAAGCTCCTAATTACAGCAGGATTTTTATCAGCACTTCACAAACTTGCCTTTAAAAAATTCAGCTATTAAAAATTAGTGTTTTGGAATGCAGCCACACAAATACTGGGCATGCAAAGATTCATGTAGCTAAACATTCCTATGCCTCCATTTGTGCTGTTCTGCCATTACAACTACTATAGATACATTCTATCCCTTTGCAAGCCCAGGGATGAGAGTGGCTGGGTGTTTATTAAATTAACCAAAGCCATGTGACTGCCAAGCCTAAGGCGTCCTCTGCCTTCAAACGTTTCTTAGGAATCATAAGTTTAGTAAAAGCAGATGACAATAAAATAATTTACACCTTCAGATGACTGTTTGTTCAGAAACTTAACTACAAAGAAATAAGGAGTCACAGAAATTCTCAGACAGATATTGCAGAGCCTTTAAGAGGAAACATCATTTGGCTGCTTGCTGCCAATGAGAATCTGATCTTAATTCTTTTAAGAAACTATATATTGAGTTCATATCTCTCAGTAATCTCACAAAAATAAACAGTAAAGGAACAAGCTGAAGTCCTAATTTAGTAACTAACTTCCAAGTCAGTCTCTCACCGAAACACCTGGCTGCTCGTAATCACCCAGGATCTATCTAAATCAGATTAAAAGAATAACATTAAGTGATTTTCCAAACGAAGCTCTTCTTAAAATTTAAAAGAACAAGACTGCACAATGAGGATCAGTACTAGGTAGAAATAGACCTCAGCATCTCCAGATGTGGATAGATGAGCTTTTATTCATTTCCTATTCTTCATGTTTTCACAAACTAGTTCTGATTCAGAACTGTTAGTTATTTGACAGCCGATAAATGAACACAAAGATTCATAAACCTGGACTTGAACTTGGTTTCAACTGATTCTTGTCCATAATTGTTGCTCCACAGAGAGGCAAGTCCTACAAAAATGTCAGGAACATGAAAATTTCTCCTTTAATAATAAACAAGAGGAAGGTGTTAGCCCTCCATGTCTGGGAGAGAGATTACTGGTTTGAAGTTAAAACACATTCCAAGGGAATGTCATTAAGAGCAAAACCAAGTAACTAAATTGTTGGAACAAAAGTCCTGTGTTTGGGTTGATGCATGTATATCCCTTATTGAATGCCTTCCTGTGGTTCCTGGTGCTGCACAAAGGTGACCAACGTTGGAGATGTTCTCCTCACACAAAGGCTGACAGCTCAAACTGAACTCACAACGCTGTTACTAATAAGATGCTCACAAGCAGCAAGCACAGTTTCACCATTTTGGAACACAACTGTTCCTTTAGAACACTTACTGTTCCTTCACGAAATCATTTGTAAAGAAGAAACCCCAATTGTTATAGTGTGACTGCTGAAAAAGCTGTTAGCAGGGAAACCTTCTAACTTTCCCAGCATGTTAGTGAGATTTCTCTCCTTCTCTTTTTTCCCAAGCAAAACTATTAGAAACAATTCTAGGAGTTTTTGTAAACTAATTAGTATCGTGCAGCTGTGTACTTTGTTTTAGATTTCTTAGAAGATATTTTAGGATGAATGTTTTGAGGAACTGACCAATGAGTTTGGTGGGTGGCTGGGCTCGAGGTTCAATGGCCACCTGCCGTTTTCTGTAAACATCAAGCAAGCTAAATTCATAAAACCATTCTGTATGTTAAGAAATGGTTCATTTGCTTTGCCTTGTTCACCCTGGACTCCACGTCGTTGTTAATGGGACACTGCGACAGTTACAGCTATTCCTGATTGTCTTCCCCTTCCAAATCAGTTCATCTACTACCCTAATTATCTGATATGAACCTGTAACAGAGGCAGTTTTAAACCAGGAGGAAACGTTCCTTTTGAACATTTTCAGCAGCACATGACAACTATACCTTAAGGATATTAGTTAAATACAAAAGCCAATTGCATCCAGAGCAAAGTCAGAGGTCACTTTACATATACCAGGTTTTCTGTTGATGACGGAAGTTTACAGCCGAGCACAATTTCAGAAGACATGGATTTTACTATGCAAATCCAATATAGACAATTGTGAAGTACAATATTTTCCTTTAAGTTAAGTAGGTTTGAAGGTGGTGGTTTTTTGTTTTTTACCTTTCTGAGTTGTTGCCCTTGCTGTTTTCAATAGCATTATTAGGTTCAACCTTTTCATCTGGTTTTGCCTGCTCTTTCTGCCTTTTTTCATTCTCCTCTTGAACATTATTTTCATCTAAAACAATAAAAAACATATATTAAGTAATGTTTTTCCAATGTTTTAATTTAAAAAATATTCTAAACAAAGAATACTTCTAAAGACAACATCAATAAAACCTAAGGGTGAAAGTAAGGTATCTTGTGAAGAAATAAAATAAAAACAGAACCTAAAAAATCAGTAGAGTGTTTTCTTCACAAACACAGGGATTATTCTTTCCTTTGCCACAGACCCCAAGGTCATCCACACAACTGTGCAAATTCACCTTTATAACTGCTGTGGAAGCTGTATGTGGAACAGGCACATACAGAGTAAATAACTCATGCACTGGTGAAAGTCAAAAAAAAACACTAAAAGAAACCATTTTTCCTCTTACCTTGAGTAGGGTCAGTCAGTTTCCCATCTTTATTTTTACTATCTGTTTTTTCTTCATTACTAAGGGGTGTATCCACATGCTGAACTTTAGCTTTTGAAGGGTTGTCATCTGCATTGAGAACTAAACAAACACACTTGAAATGTAGCACAAGAGACATTATCTTAATAGAGGATTGGTTCTACTACTGCACTTTGACTTCACCTAGCTCTGTTTCTGTGCAATAGTACTTACAAACACTAAGAATAATTTTATAAGCATTATGATGTGACAGCATATTAAATACGAACTACAAATCAGCAACAAAGTTTAAATATTTTATGCCCTGGTTATAATTACATGCTTGCATGTCTTAAAATATGTAAATATTATAAATGTAGTAGAATGCCACAAAGTCACATGCAAAATTAGACACATTAACCAACAGGTTACAGTCAAGAAATGTAGTTTGAATAGGACTCAATTTATTTCAAACCACTTTCCTAGATTCACAATGGCTATTTTTCCTTTTTGGAGTATGACACTGCTAATCCAGATCATCTCATTACTTCTATTGAGCTGTTTTAAGGTACCATTCACATACTGATATACATTAAAATTAAGTACATTAGTTTGAATTCCAATCTTTATTTTTCATGCAATGAGAATCAGGGTCTCATAGCTACTTTTAGCCATTTCCTCAAGTGCCATGCAGTCATACTGTCTGTCCACCTGGACAACGTTGTACTACAATGAGTTTTGAAGCATTAAACTGAGTGGGGAGGTCTCACTGATACCACATTCCTACAATTTTGTGAGTTTCAATGGCTAGTACAACAGAACATTTTCTTCCAGAGGTAAGAGCTATGGCTGTGCTTTAAGAATTCTTAAAGTGTGGCTTTTGTGAACTGGACATTAAATACAAGCACAGAGCCCCAACCTGCTCCTTTTGTCCAGTTCACCAAAATGCTGGTGAGTATCTGGCACTGCAGAGACTACCCTGGTCTGATTTAGATCAAAGGAGGACCAAATTAGAAATGGACAATTTGCACCCCACTGAGCACACTTACATTCTTGCCATTTCCTCCTCATTGCCGGAGCACCTGTAACAACCTAAAAACAAAACCCTTTGATGTTAGTTATTCTGTGGATAAAACTATTCCATAGATATTTCATCAGCATTAATTTTAATTTTTTTTTAAGAATATATGACCAGTAGTGTAAAACACATGTGTAAACCCCTTAACGGATATTCAAAAAGTCAGTAAGTTAGTTACCTGGACACTTATTTGCCACAAATAAATTTCTTCTAGAGCTTAAAAAAAAAGAAAATTAAACAGCTGGTTTCAGAAGATATAGCAGTAAAAATAAACCAGGTTACACACGATTTGTTTAAAAATTCCTTAAATCAAGAATAGATTTGCTATGGATGTAACAAACTACCTAGAAAAACAAAAAGGTCTACAAAATATAGATGGAAGTAAATATTTCCATGTCCATGAATATAAATCTCAAGTAAAATAAACCATCTCAAGTCAAGAAGAAATTTAAGTAGGTCAAATGAAAAAGTTGCTGCCAACAGTCAGCTGCTTTCCTTTTTAAGCAGAGGTTAAAAATGAAGGATATGCAGACAGAATGGATTTGATAATCTGAAATCTCTCCCTTCTAGAGCATTCATTCTTGACTTGATCTTCTGATATTCCCATACTGGTCTTTTATCAGAAAAGGGTAGGATCAGAGCAGGCTCTTATCCTTGAGCCTAAGTATGATGGTATCACACAGAAAGAAACACGGGTCTTTTTCAGATGGGCAGGACATTACCAGCTTTAACACAGGAACCTTGGGAACTCCACTTGGAAAGGAAAGATCTATGCACATTAAGTAGCATTAGCAAAGGATCTTGTCAAGAAACATGGCTTAACAAGCAGGATGCTGACAGAAATTGAAGTTGATGGACAAAACAAATTTAATGCGTACCATGAAGAACAGTGAGCACCTCAATAAGATGAACCAGCATGGTAAGGTACACCTCAAGAAGAAACTTCACCAATATCCTGTCCACATAAAGGTCTTAAAAATACTACTGCAGGGTAAGTATCAACAGAGAGCAATAGGAAGATATCTCCACGTGAATGTGTTTCTAAAGAGGCAGCTCCCTAAGAATTTAAGCTTATGGCGCTTCTGCAATCACGTGCACTGTTGATAATCTCATGTCAGTCTGAAAATTCCCACACTTCCATCTGTACTATCAGAAATTTTACCTGGCTCCCCTGAGAATTGCCAGAATGAGCTGCCAATGAAGCAGAAACTATTCATAAAAGTTATAAAGGCAGTTTCCTAACAGCAATGACACAACTTATTTTACACACACACAGAGCTGAGAACTGATTAAGTATTAGTATATCTATTTTGCGTTATTTGTGCACTCAGACAGGGAAATTTTGTCCAGAATAATCCTGGAAGAATTACTGAAATGACAAAAAGGACCTGTAATAAAGGTTAAAAAAGTAAGATTTCCTACCATGCAAAGAAAATCTGCCCACCATAACAGAAATTACATTCTTTGTTTCTTTATTAAATATAAAGCTCCTGGAATTCTTAAGAGAAATGTACCTGTATTTGTTTTCTTCCTTCTTTCTTCTCAATCGTTAATCCAACTTGCCTAACTCTTCTGTTCAGTTCAGAGCCTTTACCCTTAACTTCATCAGATTGTGCTATCTCTGGATAATGTTGTCTCTACAAAATAAATGCAAGTCCTTAAGTCACACAACTCCAGCACAGTTAATAATCATGGGAGATAAATCAACTTCTACATATCCATAGCAGAACTTATTAAAATGGTTATGCATAGAATCACAGAATAATTTAGGAAACTGAAGCCAAATCTTCAGCTCAGAACAGGGCTGACTCTGAAGGCTGAACTGGTTGCATGGGGCTTTGCCCACTTACGTCTAAAAACCTCTGGAAAGAGAGATTCCCCCCTCTCTCTGGACAATCTGCTCCAATGCTTGACTGCCCTCACAGCGAAAAACTTCCTTATGTCAAGTAGGAAAATCTTCTGTTTGGATTTATGTTCCTGACAAGAAGCTCCAGAAAGGGTCTGGTTCCACCTTCTCAATAACCTCCTCTGAGGTACTGGAGGGCTACTATTAGATCCCTCTGACACTTTTTCTTCTCTAGCCAGAAGAAACCCAATTACCTTAACTTCTCTTCATGGTACAAATGTGCTTCAGCCCCCCGACTGTCTTGGCAGCTCTCCACCGGACTAGCTCAATTTCATAAATAGCTTCCTTTCTGCAGTAGCACAAAACTGAACACAATACTCTAGATATGACCTAGCAAGGATCAAGAAGAGGGGAATAATCACTTCCTTTGATCTACTGGCTGTACCCTTGTTAGCATAGCTCACCTTGCTGTTAGCCTTCACTGACACCAAGGTACACTGCTTGAGCTTGTTATCCACCAGGACCCCGAGGCTCCTTCTTTAGCAGAGCAAATTCCAGGCATTTAGTCTCCTGCCTTTTCCACTACCTAGGGTTAATCCAGCTCAGGTGCATGACTTAAAATTTCTCCTTCACGAATTATTGTATTTGTATAGTATTTAAGAATTTAGCAGAGATGCAGTTAACAAGTGTAAGATCCAGAATTGCAGGAAACAGTTTCAAGTAAGCAAGAAATATAATAGCTGAGAACACCAAAACTCAGCATGTACGTCTGAATTAATGACCAGAAACAGCATGGTGTTTATGAAAGACATCACTGCAGATTCACAGCAGCGCACCCAACATTAGGCCTAAAATTGCCCCAAAATACTACGTGAACTCAGCTGCCTATGACTTTAAGATACGTGGAATATAATACCAATTTTGAGAGACTTTTATGGGAAGTATCAAAATACTTTCCAGAATATTGCTTTCACAGTTTTGTTAAAGCCCCTCTTGAGCCAATATACTCAAGCAAACATTCAGAGACTGGACAGCCTCATTTCTCTAAACATTTTGAAAATAATAATGTGTTTGAATGTTTGTGAGCTGACATGAACCTCAAGAGCTTTGCCAATTGTCATAAAACAGGCAACAGAACTCACATGGCTTGTCTCGCCTCGAAACAGAACACGAGCTGGGTTTTTCTCCCCTGATTCCAAGTCACAGTATCTAATAATCTAATATGTATCACATTGTCTAATACGTATCATGTTCATTTATAATTATGTTCCTTTTAAAGTATCTGAAAGATGAAATAGTTTCTTCATTGATCCTGTTCTTTTACGTTATGCAAAAATCAGTAAAAAATCTACTTCTAGTCCATTTTAGCTACAGATTTCATTACTGGTTGACCAAAACAGAATAAACTAAAAACTCAGTGTCAAGCAATGGACAGACATACACATTATTGATGAGAAGAATTTTAAGTCTATTCATCACAGTTGCACAACTGCAATACAAAAATTTTCACAGAAGCTTATGTAAAACCTTAAATTTAATTTTTTAGAAGTCAAAATATGACTAGCAAATTCTCTCCTTAAATCATTACGTTAAAACAAACAAACAAACAAACAAAAAACTTACCAAGTATGCCAGTCTGTGCTTGGAACCACAAACATGCATGAACATGTTACTCAGCCCTGTTTTACAGTAGCATAGTTGACATTCATAGAGAAAAGGAACATTGTCTTTTGTTCGGTATTCTATTATGTAATTAAGTCCTGTATTGGAAAAAAAACCCAAATAACTTAGGAAATTTGATGTTTGCTGGAACAAATCATCAGTGCTGGTTGCAAAAGCACTGATTTTATAGCACAGACAAATAAGGAAAATATTACTACTGCATGTCAAATACATCAATGAAGACTTTTAGAACCATCAGATATTTTATCTTTTGGGTGTCTAGATTTTTTCAACACCAAAGGTACAAAACTGATTCTTTTAGGATGCCTTATATTTACCACATAGCACTCAACAATTAAAAAAAAACATCTAAAAAAATTATAGCAACAATTATTTTTCAACTATTTAGATGGGAATGTATTTTAATATATGTTCCTAGCTGTTTCTTCTGTCAACTCCTATCTCCCTTCCCTCCACTGGATGGGTAGTTAAATTGCAAAGAGCCACAATGATCTTTTAAGTTAAAGTTCACTTCTGTCATATCACTTTAGATTGCTTCTAGAGAATATTGTCAACATGAGATATCTAATCAAATATGTTCCAGGCCAAATCCAACGATTTTGTCACTAATGTCTGTCACTTCCATACCATCCTATTGGGTATGGTAACCACTGGGTCAGTGTAACCATAAGATTTTATTACACATTACCAAATTTTACATTTTAAAAAACGAATCCATACTCTTTAAAGGCAAGCATCACAAAACCAATTACAGTATTAAAAGCCCTCACCAAGTGCAGGTTCTGAATCTTTACATGTATTAAGCTGCTCTTCCAGTGTCTGTCCATGATATGACGTGTCCTTCTCTGGCTCAAGCGGCACTGTAAGAAATTCACATACAACTGAATCCCTGCTCATTCATGGTCCCACATCACAAATTAA